>JAVJIF010006341.1:0-215468 GCA_038442645.1 Agave tequilana
CCTCTTTGCAGCTAACCAATGAGACTCCTTCGGTGTCTCCATATAGCGACTCACAAGTCTGAGTTCATAAACAATATCGGGCCTTGTGATCGTTAAGTACCTCAGGGTACCAACTAGACTTTTAAACGAGTCGAGTCTACAAATTCTCCATTTCCTTCTCTTGATAGCTTCATTCTTGTGGCTATTGGGGTGTTCAATGGATTGTATTACTCATCTTGAATTTCTTCAAGATCTCCTTTATGTACTTCTTTTAAGATATATATCCCATATTGTTGTTGCTTCACTTCGATACTAAGAAAATAGGACATCAATCCATTGTCCGTCATCTCAAATTCATTGAACATCGCCTCCTTGAATTCAACAAGCTCTCGACGCTACTTCCCTGTGTATAACAAGTCATCAACAAAAGATAAATCATTAGAAATTCGTCTTGATGGTTCCTCTTCATGTAGATGGCATGCTTATAAGGACATTTGGTGAAACCATTTTGATAAAGATAACCATCAATTCGGGCATTTCATGCCTGTGGTGCTGCTTTAAGCCGTACAGGCTTCTTAGACGATATACTTTGTCTTCTTGTCCTTTTACAGAAAACCTTCTGGTTGTTGTACATACACCTCTTCTTCAAGAATACCGTTGAGAAATGCTGACTTGACATCTAGATATATATTTCCACTGTGATGAGCTGCAAGTGAAATTAATAGGCTCACCGCGTCCAATCGAGCAACTGGTGCAAAGACTTCTCATAGTCGATGCTGTATTTTTGTTTGTAGCCTTCGCTACAAGCCTCGCCCTATACCGGTCACTTCACCATCTGCTGTGCGTTTGATCTTGTACACCCATTTGACACGTATTGCCTTGTGATTTTGTGGAAGTGTCGTCAACTCCATGTGTCATTCTTCTGGAAAGCATGCATCTTCTTCTTTATTACTGATCGCCAATAATTTTCTTCCTTAGCCTCTTGGAAATTGAGAGGCTTATGATCAGTATGTAACAGAAGAAATTAGTTTCTCCATCTTCTTCTATCTGCTCATAAATCCCCTGAGGCTTCTCATTTTGATGGGACCACGTTGCACGGAGGATTCGCTACTACTACTTCCCAGAAGAGAGAACCTCTTACAGGAACGGTGTAACATGTTGAGAGATGGTGGTGTAGCTGTGGTGGAACCTCATGTAGGGGCTCATCAGGTTCATTCACCACAGGTTGCTCTTTGATAGTCTCATCATTGCTCCAACTCTATGCTTTAACTTCATTGAATACAACGTCTCTACTAACTACTATTTCTTTAGTTAGTGGATTATAGAGCTTGTATGCCTTCGACTCCTCACTATATCCAATGAAAATGCAATTTTCACCATGATTATCAAGCTTCTTCCTTTTGACTTCAGGTACCTGAGCATATGTACCACGCTCAAAAATTCGTAGATGTGGCGACATTAGTCGTGTAAGAAGATGATTACAAACTAGATTTTATCTAAACATCAAAAGTTCAAAGTAAGCAAGATGCTCATATTTCCAAAACTGAATCCTTGCAACTGTTGATATAGAGTATGAATGGATCCCTCCGATTTATAGGGTAGAACATTTTAGTCCTTTGGCCATACTGATAGCCAATGTAATAGAAAGAGGGGTGGATGCCTAAGTAAAAAGGATCAAGTTGTTTGTGAAAAGGTTCAGGATGTAGATTTTCCCCAGTTGCGGAGGAACTCCCTAATCAGGATGAAGTTACAAGTCCCTTTGAGACTGCAGTTGTCCCCCAAGCAATAGCTAGTGCTGAAGGTCATGATCTTGATGAAGATGTAGTGGTTGAAGGTAACAGTGCTAATGATGCTTAATCGAGAGTGTTAATGGTGATGCAGTGGTTGTGGTTGCTGAAATCCTAATGTACATGAAAAAGAGTTCCATATAGAGGTTCAGGTAAAGTGTCAGTCAATCATTGTGGTTGTTGATTTTCCTAAATGTACATGAAAGGAGTTCCACATAGAGGTTCAGGTAAAGCATCAGTCAAGCCAGGGGTTGGGAAGCAGTCTGTCAAAATCAGGAAGTGGAAAGGCTATAAGATGTCAGAGTGTTAATGTTATGAAGGAGTTTAGCAACACAAATTAGGATTTCTTGAAGCATATTTGAGTGTACTCACTCTCGATCAGATCAGAGAGTTATTAGCTTGTGGCCACTCTCCGCTTCAACAAGAGCTTTAAATTCTTGAAGGTAGTAAAGACAACATATTTTTTTAAGATATACACTCACAACTTTCTATTGAAATTATCAATGAAGGTAATAAAATATCTATTACCTCCTAAAGAGACGGGATCTAGTGGTCCGCTGATGTCAGTATGAACAAGTTGCAATGGTGCCTCCACTCTCACGACTTTCCACTAGGAAAAGGAAGTCGTGCTTACGTGTCAATTATGCAAACTTCACAAGTATGACTTGGTTATCGATTGTTGGTAACCTCGTACCATACCTGCTATGTAGATAGTAGATAGTAGCTTCAGGCAGCTGGTTTAGATGGCCGAGCAAGATACCACCTCCATGACTCATTCTTCATGAGTCCTTGAAAACACTTCTCAACTTTCGTGTTTAGATGCAGGGAAACGTGCGGTTCCTTATCATCTTAACACAAGGTATAAGACCTCCTTTTGCATTTTTCAACCAAAGATGGTTGTTCTCCATAGTACTTTATATCCTTTTTCGAGTAATTGACCAATGCTGAGATATTACTTTCATGTTAGGAATAAAATAAACATCAAAATATACTCGGGCTTACCATCATTTTGATAGATTTTGATCTTCCCTCTGCCTTCACGGGGAGTTTCGAAGATCTCTCAAGCTCACACTTCCATGACTCCTTGTGCGAGTTTCATGAATGTTTTTTTCTTCCCGCACATGTGGTTGCTAGCACCCGAGTCAGGTACCTAACATCATTCTGAACACTTGAATCATCATAGTAAGAAGAGAGTAGAGTTATTACCCACATCATTTGTTGTTTTCGATGAAATTGGTAAGATCTTAAGTTCTGTGCCAGCAATCCGAGGCATAGTGTCCAAATTTTTGCAGTTGTAGCATTGGACGTTCTTGTTGTCCACGTCCAGATGTAAATCTTTCCCGGTTACTTCTTCCTCGACCTCTAAAGCTTTGGAACTCCACTTGATTTTCATGGTTCATTGTTGGGACCACGTCCCCTACCTCTACCACGACCACGACCTCTAATATGTGAGCCTCGGTCATTTAGAATCAGCTTTGACTCTAATGCTTGTTCCAAAATTATGGAACGGTGTTCTTTTACATGCGCTGCTCATGAACTTGGAGAGATCCCAAAAGATCCTCTATTAAGATCTCCTCCAAATTCTTGACTCCTCAATTGCTGCCACCACGTGCTCGACTTTGATGTGAGGGATCGCAGCAATTTCTCCATCACTCGGATGTCCTCCATCTTCTCTCCATTTCTTCCATTTTATTCACAATTAGAAGTAATCGTGAATAATAATCGAAGATTTTTTTCTTCATCTTTCATTTGAGCGGCTTCAAGATCACCCCTCAAGTTTGGAGGCGAATTCGCTTCACCTGCTCGACTCTGTTGTAAGATGGTAGCAAGGATTTCTCTTGCTTCCTTACTCGTTATTGCTTCGGCAACTCTCTCGAAGGTAGACTCGTCCAACCCTTGATAGAGTAGAAAACGAACGTTGCTATCCTTCTTTCTTTGCTCTTTAAGAGCCTTCTTCTCTTCGACGGTGTAGGCGGCTTCTACATCCGGTGTGGGTTCCTTGAACCCATCAAAGATTAGCTCCCACAACTCTTAAGAGCCAAATAGAGCTTTCATTTGAATTGGTCAACTCTATAGTTATGTTTCAATAACTTGGGAACTTGTGATTGATGATTTGTTGATGGAGGCCATGAGGAGAAGAGGAAATGAAAGAAAATTGAATTGGCTCTGATACCAAATATTGTATACTAGTCTACGGACTAATATACTGTATCTAAAATTTTAAGTGGAGGATGAATCTTATTCAACTTTTCTTTCTTACTTACTTGCTTAAAAAACAAAGAGATACTAGCTTTTTATAGGCTTCAAGAAAAAAAATAATAAGAATACCAACCATCTACTTTAATGCCATAAAACAATGACAATAAAGCATATATGACTCTTTAACATCTCCAATTCATGGTGCCTTTCCATTTCTTCAAATTGATGATGACTCTTCATTCCTCCTATTGAAGATGATGACTCTTCATTTCTTTTAATTGATGATGACTCTTTATTTTCCTAATTGATGATGATGACTCTTCATTTCTTCACCTTATGGTGTCTCTTTACTTCTAAAATTAATGTCATAAAAGACATTTTTATTTGATATTCCAACAGTTGATGCGATGGTGAAGCCGAGAGATGGCTGCAGAGATGAAGACCTCATTGATTTCTCTCTAGCTGTGCAAAAGGAAGAACTCATCTCACTTACGACCACATTAAGGGGGTCCTCATGGTATATTGTTCATCCTCTGAGATTCAATATTCTTTTTCAATTATTTTGTCCCTCCTTAATTTTTATCTAAAGCTCATTATATTAATAATTAACAACAGAATATTAGATCGTTAAACTTCTAAACCATACAGAAATAGATTGTCTAATATTATTAAACAATATCACACAGTGATGATTGATTTTTCAAAATTCCTTTTAACACAGTTCTAACTATAAACTATGTGAGCATCAAAAAATGATAGTATTTTATATAAAAAAAGTAACATAAAATAGATTAAAGAATGGAAAACAAGAGGCCAGAGCGGTGGCAACAACAAAGCAATTTGAAAGATGTTAAACAATATTTAGAAGATAATAAGGGAATAAAGAAATACCTTATAATTTTGCTTTTCCATTTATTTTAATTCTTTTCGCTCTCCTCTTATTATTAAATTGCTGTTCACCATTTGATTCTATGTTAAAAAGATAAAATTAATAGAGTTATTCTTAGAAAGAGTTGGAAACAACATAAAGATGTGTTGATGAATCCTTGTAAGAGTTACTCATAGGAGAAAGAGAGAAAAAAAAATATAGCACATTAGTTATATTTACTATACTAAGAATACCTCCAAAATTGGTTTGTATTTCAACTAAATCTTTTGTGACAGGTGTGGTCACACGTGGCAAAAGATAAGTTATTAAAAATTTTATCATTTAGATTTATTAATTGAGGATCGCTCTTTAAGTATGGTATCAATGCCTACACATCTGACTCTTTCATTCTCCCTCTTATGTATACCAGTTCTTTATATGTTGTAGAACATATTTGTTGCTGGAACAGAACTGTTGGAATATCAAATAAAAATGTCTTTAATGACAATAATTTTGAAGTAGAAGAGACATCATAAGGTGAAGAAATGTGTGAAGAAATGAAGAGTCTCATCATTAATTAGGAGAAATGAAGAGTCTTCATCAATTGAAAGAAATGAAGAGTCATCATCATCAATTAGAAGGAATGAAGAATCATCATCAATTTGGAGAAATGAAAAGACCCATGAATTGGAGAAGTTAAAAGTCATATATGCATTATTATCATTTGTTCATCATTAAGTAGATGGTTGGTATTCTTGCAAGTTTTTTCTTTGAAACCTATAAAAAGCTAGTGTACCTCTTGTTTTTTCAGCAAGCAAGAAAAAAAGAAGTTGGGAAGATTTGTTTGTGGGCTATATATACCCACCTCTTTGAGCTGGTTGCTTAACAATTTCAAGAGCAAAAATTCTGATCTTCTTAAGTGTTTAGCTACAAGTTTTAAAAGAGTTTTTGTTAAAGATTTTATCTTTAATTGTTTTAAAGGGTTGGAAAATCAAGAAAGAAAGTTTTTGGAATGGGATTTGATCTTCATTTACTTTCTATCTAGAGTTTTTCCCTAGAGTTTTCTTTGTGATTTTAATTTCCAAACTCTTTATTTTCTCATACTTGAGCTATCTATCTATCCTATCTATTAGGATCATTATTTTGTGAGAAAGAATTGATTTGTGGTCTTTGAGATCACCAAGTATTGTAAACCCTTTCCTTTGCTTTGGCTTTGTGCCTTTCCCTCTAAGTGTAGAGGAGGTTGTGCAATTGGGTTATTGGTATCCCTCTAAGTGTAGAGGTGATTGGTGTTTGTTGATATCCCTCTAGTGAGAGGTTGATCTTGTGTTGCTTTGTGCTTAGCCTCGTGAGAGGTTGTATTTGTTGAGAGAGGAGTTGTGTACTCCCAGTTGTATTTACCCAAATCCTCAGTAGAGGTTCCCTATGTGGGAAGTCCTGTGTGGACGATATAGTGAAATCCTTCTGTGTGAAGGCGGGGAACGTAGAGCTGGGTGCTCGAACCTCAAAATATATCTTGTGTTTGCGTTGATCCACTATCTCTAGCTCTCCTCTCTCTCTCTCTTATTGTGCATTGCATCATATTGTTCATTCACATATATATGCTTGGGTTTAATGTGTGTGCCATACTTGTGTTAAACCAAGAGAGCTTTACATAGCACCTCAACTCTTATTCAGAGGAATCAAAAGGAGTTAGTCCAGAGCCCTTCACCGGAAATTCGGCTACACTACTTGTTACACTAAGTGTGTTGCAATTAGTTTTTAAATTCCGTATTATTTGTCATTAGATTAGTCATACACTTATCACCCCCCTCTAGGTGTACTTTCAAGTTTCACGTTTATTTGTTAGCCCAAAGGTTACACTCTCCAATTGTTTTTATGTTTTGATGATGACAAACCAATTGGTGCTATTTGGTACTAACAAGTTTGTTAAGATAAGTTTCAGGTTTGTACCATGTTTAGAGACCATTCGCTTAGCTTATTGCAAGAACTTCTAAGTTCCACAAAGCAGGAAGGCAAATTGCACATCAAGGAAGGATCATAGAAGAGAAGGCACTAGCAAGGCATTGGATGGCTCAAAGACTTGAAGATAGCACAAGAAGTCTTCATGTATTTTGTATTTTTAGTTTATAGTTTGTTAAGAATAGTGGATAGGTTTGAAGCTCTATCACACACTTTTTGCGCACATACTCATTCCAAAATAATTTCTTATAAATTATACAAAAATTTTTGCATACAAGATTTTGCCTACAGATATATAGTTATGTTTTTATACTAATCCCTGTTCAAAGTATTTTTGTTAAAATCAAAATCCTCTTTGTTTTCTTTTTTAAAATTGACTTTTTGACCTGATCCGGTCGACCGGCCGTCGACCGAGTCTGTGTCAGTCTGGTCCGGTCGACCGACCAGTCGACCGAAGTCCTGGCAGATGCACGTATCCGTGTGCACGTCTGTCGGTCGACCGGGGCGGTCGACCGACTATTATTTTTGCTCACAGGTTTATCGTCGACTGGGTCGGTCGACCGCTCGCCTGTAACGGTCAAATTTTTATACTACCGGTCGACAAGCCCGATCGACCGATGTAGCCGTTGAACAGTAACGGGCAGATTTTTAAGAGCTGTCTATTTTTGTCTTTTGTATTAAAAATTTGTTTAAGGATTATTTTGATCTAATTACCTCCTAAACTTCAGTAAATATGTTTTATCCCTAAACCCTAGCCCTCTCCTATAAATAGGGGTGTTTGGGGAGAGATTGGTTACAACAACCATTATTGCTAAAATTCAAAAGTTTAAGGCTTTCAAAGTTCTTAGTTTTTGTGCTAAATTCTCTCAATTTTCTGAAGGGTTTTCAAAAGTTTTCTCTGATTTTATTTCTTTTCCTTACACAAAAGAGCTTCATTCTACTCATTATTCTCTAAGGACCTTTGTAAGGGAGAGATTTTTTGAAAGAGTAGTTTGTGGTCTTTGACTACCAGATATTACTTGTTCTTGAGATTGTAGGAGTTGGGTACTCCATTGTAATTGTTCTTTGTGATAGTGGAAGTAGCTAGAATCCTTCTGGGGAAGGCGGGGAGTAGAGCTGGGTGCTCGAACCTCGATAACATATCCTTGTGTTTGCGATTGGTTTACATTCTTGCAATCCTTACTCTATTGCTTGCACTTATTACTTGCTCATCATATTCATTGTCATACTTACTTGCTTGCATTCATCTTGTGATTGTTGTAGCTTTAATTTTTTAATTTGCCCCTTGATTAGCATTGTCACCTATTCACCCCTCCCCCTCTAGGTGACTTTTCAATTGGTATCAGAGCTTGGACTCTAGGTTTGGCTTAACATCCATAGAGAGATCCTTAAAATATTGCTAATCAACATTTTCATTCATCCATTCATACACTAGTAAACATGGCCGACAACATTAAAACCCCTCCTAAATTTGATGGACTCAACTTCCCTATTTGGAAGGTTAGGATGACTATCTTTTTGCAATCACTAGGTAGTTTTAGTGGCTAAGTCTTTGACCAAACCCTATGTAGCACCCAATGAAGATGAGAGCACTTGGACCGACTTCAACTTTAGAGAATATGAGGCTAACTCAAAAGCCCAAACTCCCTTTTAACCGCCTTGAATGAGGATGACCTTACACGGGTTATTCATTGCCAATCCGCCTATGAGATTTGGCAACACTTATTGGTCACACTGAAGGGACTTCACAAGTCAGAGAGCTAAGATAGATCTCTTGAGGTCTCAATATGAATCATTCAAAATGCTTGATGAAGAATCCATTGATTGTATGATTACTCGGTTCACTAAAATTACAAATGGTCTTTCTTCATTAGGTGACGTCATCTCCAACGATCAAAAGGTGCGCAAAGTGATACGGGCTCTTCCTCCATCTTGGGAGATCAAGGCCACCACCTTAAAGAAATTGAACGACAAGGACGAGATGGACATCATTAGTCTCATTGGGAACCTAAAGACTCATGAGATGGAGAAGAAAGCAAGAGATGAGGCAACTACTTCAAAGAAGAAATCCATTGCCTTTAAGACTTCTTCCACCAATGATGACGATGATGAAGACGAAGAAGAGATGAGGAGCTAACTCTACTTTGCGGAATGTCAAGAGGTTGTACCGAAAAACAAAGTTCAACTTCCGGAGAAAATTCGAAGGCAAAGAGGAGCGGAAGATCATACGCTACAATTGCCGCAAACCCGGACATATCATGGCGGATTGTCCGGAGTTCAAGAAGAAGATGACTTCCTCCTTCAAAGCCAAAGAAGCCGTAGGAGAAGAAAGCCTACAAAGCAACATGGGATTCGGAAAGCGAGTCCGAAGAGGAGGTGGATCAAGCTAATATGTTTTTCATGGCAAACACACCTAAGTAACCCCTCAATCCCTTGATGATGAAGATGATGAACTAAGTAAGGAAGTTCTAGTACATGCCTTTGTAGAACTTTCTGAAACTTATGATAATAAGAAACTTGAATGTTTAAATTACGAAAAGAAGTTTGCTTTTCTTAAGAATCAACTTGCCATTGTTTCTAAAGAAAAGATGATCTTTCTTCCAATCTTGTTTCTATTCAAAATGAATTTGATGCTTATAAGCTTTCTTGTAAGGGTAAAACCCCTATTGTTTGATAATAAAGAGATTTCTTCCTTTAAATCTAAGATGAGTGATTTTGAAAAAATCTTAAAAGAATGTGCTTTTAATACAAACAAGCTTGAAGAAAAATTTTCTAAAAAGAATACTTCCATGTTAAAATTTCTCATGATAAGATTTCCCATGCTCACAACACACAACACACACATGTTAAAACCTTTCATGCTCATAATGCTCATGCTCACAAATCACACACTCATTATGCATTTAGATATGGTAGAGTATATAGATGCACATATTGTGGTAAACATGGACATTTAGCTAAGTTTTGCTATGATCAACTAATAGAACAAATAATCTTTTTGGTCAATGACACTACCCTAGAGGACCCAAGAAATGTGGGTACCAAAATCAAGTCTTAAATTGTTTGATGTAGGTACACACCAAAGCTCCAAGACGTAGGGAGCGGTGGTACCTTGATAGTGGTTGTTCAAGACACATGACATGGGACATCAACAACTTCACACCCTATCAAGGTACTTGGAAGGTGGCTCCGTCACCTCGGGGATGACTCCAAAGGAACTATCATCGTATAGGTAACATTCAAATTGGTGCATCTCCTATTATTGAAAATGTTGTTTAGTTGATGGTTTGAAACATAATTTGCTTAGCATTAGTCAACTTTGTGACCGTGAACTTAAAGTTGTTTTTGATGATTCCTCATGCAAGATTTTGATGTTAAATCTATGATTATATTCTTACCGGTTTTCGTGATAATAATGTTTATATTATTGACATGCTTAATTTAGATTGTTCTACTAAATGCTTGAATGCTTTGATGAAAATTCTTGGCTTTGGCATAGAAGATTAGGACATGCATCTTTTGATCATATTTCTAGGATTAATTCAAAGGAATTGGTGAAGGTATACCTTGCTTGGATTTTGAGAAAGACCGCATTTGTGGTGCGTGCCAACTTGGGAAACAAACCAAGTCTTCCTTTAAACCAATCAAGGATATCATGTCAACTAAGCCTTTAGAATTATTCATATGGATCTTTTTGGACAACTAAAACTAAGAGTTTAAATGGAAGTAGATTTGCATTTGTTTTGGTTGATGATTTCTCCCGTTTTACTTGGGTTTTCTTTTTACAAAATAAAGATCAAACCTTTTCTCATTTAAAATTTTTCGAAAAGAGTTGAAAAAGAAAAGGGTTTTCCGATTTTGAGAATAAGGAGTGATAGAGGTGTGAGTTTATTAACCAACTCTTCATGCTTATTGTGATGAAAAGGAATTAAGCATGAAACGTCTTGTCCTAGAACTCCACACAAAATGGAGTTGTAGAAAGGAAAAATAGAATACTTCAAGAGATGGCTAGGACAATGATAAGTGAGTATGACCTCCCTCAATATTTATGGGCCGAGGCCGTAAACACCGCATGCTATATATCGAATCGTATTTATTTGTGCAAAAATTCTTCAAAAACATCATTTGAAATGTATCATTCTAGAAAACCAAATGTTGCATATTTTAAAGTTTTTGGATGCAAGTGTTTTGTTTTAATACTAAGGAAAATTTGGGTAAATTTGATGCTAAGACTTATGAGGCTATCTTTGTTGGATATTCCTCTACTAGCAAAGCATATAGAGTTTTCAATAGATCTACACTTACCATAGAAGAATCCATGCATGTTAAATTTGAAGAGACTAATGTGGTTGTTGAGAATGTTGTAGAGATTGAACCATTAGGTGAAGACATGGAGAGACTATCCTTGAAGGACTCACCCGCTCAGAAGATAAGCAAGAATCTATAGGTGAAGTTCAAGAGGATAAAGAGGAAAGCGCTCAACCGCTTCCCAAGCTTGGAGATACGCAACAAATCATCCTAAGGAGCTCATCTTGGTGATGCATCTAAAGGAGTCACAACGCGCTCCAAACTCCATGACTATGTGGTAACTTTGCTTTCATTTCTCATTTTGAACCCAAAGGCATTCTCGAAGCCGAGACGGACCCATATTGGTTGCTTGCCATGCAAGAGGAACTCAATCAATTTGAGCGCAACCAAGTTTGGCACCTTGTTCCTAAGCCCCACGATAGACCAATAATTGGTACTAAGTGGATCTTTAGAAACAAGATGGATGAGTCCGGAAATGTCATTAGGAATAAAGCTAGGTTAGTGGCCCAAGGTTACACTCAAGTTGAGGGAATTGACTTTGAGGAGACCTTTGCACCGTAGCACGGCTTGAAGCCATACGGATGACACTAGCTTTTGCATGTTTTAAAAATTTTAAACTTTTCAAATGGATGTGAAAAGTGCATTTTTGAATGGTTTTATTATGAGAAGTTTATGTTGCTCAACCTCCCGGTTTTGTTGATCATGTTCATCCCGATTTTATTTTTAACTTGATAAAGCTTTGTATGGATTGAAACAAGCTCCAAGAGCTTGGTATGAAAGGCTTTCTAGTTTTCTCATTTCAAATGATTTATTAAAGGCAAAGTAGACACAACTCTTTTACGAAGCATGTTGATAATGATATTTTAATTGTGCAAAATTATGTGATGATATAATTTTTGGATCTACTAATGAGCTTTTATGCAAGGATTTTGAGAAGGTAATGCAACTAGAATTTGAAATGTCTTCCATGGGTGAGCTCAATTTCTTCCTTGGACTCCAAATCAAGCAATTGCAAGACGGAACCTTCATTAACCAAGCCAAGTACGCAAAGGAGCTAGTAAAGAAGTTTGGGCTTGAAGGATCAAAGGCTTGCAACTCCAATGGCAACTACTACCAAGCTTGATAAGGACGAATAAGGTAAAAATGTTGATATTAAATTATATAGAAGCATGATAGGAAGTCTTTTATATTGACGGCAAGTAGGCCGGATATCATGTTTAGTGTGTGTCTTTGTGCTAGATTTCAATCGTGTCCTAAAGAGTCTCATCTTATTGCGGTAAAACGCATTATTCGTTATATTAAGGGCACATTGGAATGGGTCTTTGGTATCCAAAAACTATAGATTTTCAATGACTAGTTATTCGGATGCCGACTATGCGGGTTGTAGAGTAGATAGAAAGAGTACTAGTGGGACATGTCAATTTCTTGGTAATTGTCTTGTTTCATGGTCCTCTAGGAAGCAAAATTCCGTAGCTCTCTCAACCGCCGAGGCGGAGTATGTTGCCGCGGGGGCTTGTTGTGCACAAGTCCTTTGGATGAAACATACTCTCCTTGATTTTGATTTGCACTTTGATCATATAAAAATATTTTGTGATAATACTAGTACTATACACATGACCAAAAATGCAAATCAACATAGTAAGACCAAGCACATTGAGATTAGATATCACTTTCTTAGAGATCATTTTGAGAAAGTGATATAGATATTGATTATGTTTCCACGGATTTACAACTAGCCGATATTTTCACTAAACCTCTTGATTTTGCTAGATTTTCGTTTATTTGTGGAGAACTTAATGTTTGTATTATTGAATAAACATGTTTTTTTTATAACCTTTTTGATGTATGACAAAGGGGGAGAATAAGTTTACATGGACAAAAATAAGTTCATTTGGTCTTGGTTCCATATGAATTTATATGTTTTGATTTTATGAATTTTTGTGCTTTAAATAAATTCTTGTGTTTTAGTTGTTTTGGTATTTTGGTATCAAGAGCAATTTTTGTGTTTTATATATCTGTTTTAATTGGTTTCAATAATTGGTGCATCATTTCAATTATTGGTATCTAGAGCATATTCTTGTGTTTTATGTATAGCATAATTTGAGGGGGAGTTTTCTCCTACCCTATATTTTTGTTAATAGCCTATTTGTTTTGTCATCATCAAAAAGGGGAGATTGTTAGCCCAAGAGGTTACACTCTCCAATTGTTTTTATGTTTTGATGATGACAAACCAAATTGGTGCTATTCGGTACTAACAAGTTTGTTAAGATAAGTTTCAGGTTTGTACCATGTTTAGAGACCATTCGCTTAGCTATTGCAAGAACTTCTAAGTTCCACAAAGCAAGGAAGGCAAATTGCACATCAAGGAAGGATCATAGAAGAGAAGGCACTAGCAAGGCATTGGATGGCTCAAAGACTTGAAGATAGCACAAGAAGTCTTCATGTATTTTGTATTTTTAGTTTATAGTTTGTTAAAGAATAGTGGATAGGTTTGAAGCTCTATCACACACGTTTTTTGCGCACATACTCATTCCAAAATAATTTCTTATAAATTATACAAAAATATTTGCATACAAGATTTTGCCTACAGATATATATTTATGTTTATACTAATCCTGTTCAAAAGTATTTTTGTTAAAATCAAAATCCTCTTTGTTTTCTTTTTAAAATTGACTTTTTGACCTGATCCGGTCGACCGGGCCGGTCGACCGAGTCTGTGTCAGTCTGGTCCGGTCGACCGGACCAGTCGACCGAAGTCCTGGCAGATGCACGTATCCGTGTGCACGTCTGTCGGTCGACCGGGGCGGTCGACCGGACTATTATTTTTGCTCACAGGTTTTATCGGTCGACTGGGTCGGTCGACCGCTCGCCTGTAACGGTCAATTTTTATACTACCGGTCGACCGGCCCGGTCGACCGATGTAGCCGTTGAACAGTAACGGGCAGATTTTTAAGAGCTGTCTATTTTGTCTTTGTATTTAAAAATTCGTTTAAGGATATATTTTGATCTAATTACCTCCTAAACTTCAGTAAATATGTTTTATCCCTAAACCCTAGCCCTCTCCTATAAATAGGGTGTTTTGGGGAGAGATTGGTTACAACAACCATTATTGCTAAAAATTCAAAAGTTTAAGGCTTTCAAAGTTCTTGGTTTTGTGCTAAATTCTCTCAATTTTCTGAAGGGTTTTCAAAAGTTTTTCTCTGATTTCAATTTCTTTTCCTTACACAAAAGAGCTTCAATTCTACTCATTATTCTCTAAGGACCTTTGTAAGGGAAGAGATTTTGAAAGAGAGAGTTTGTGGTCTTTTGACTACCAAGATAATTACTTGTTCTTGAGATTGTAGGAGTTGGTACTCCATTGTAATTGTTCTTTGTGATAGTGGAAGTAGCTAGAATCCTTCTGGGGAAGCGGGGGGAGTAGAGCTGGGTGCTCGAACCTCGATAACATATCCTTGTGTTTGCGATTGGTTTACATTCTTACAATCCTTACTCTATTTTGCTTGCACTTATTACTTGCTCATCATATTCATTGTCATACTTACTTGCTTGCATTCATCTTGTGATTGTTGTAGCTTTAATTTTTTAATTTGCCCTTGATTAGCATTGTCACCTATTCACCCCCCCCCCCCCTCTAGGTGACTTTTCATATATGTATGCTTGTGTGGTACTAATATCTTATGCAGATACCCCTGTACCGACTCTGGGTTTCTGCCCACTCTCGAGCTGGCTACCCAATTGGTTTTAGGCCTGCACCCTTATGGGTTTCGTGGTAGCTACTGAGAGTGCGCTTAGACCCTAAGCGTACTTTAGCCTCCGGGCTCTCGCCAACTTCCTCAAAAGAGGAGTGCGCTTAGACCATAAAGTCTCTTATGCTCTGCCTGATTTGGCATGTTTAGCGCTCATTGCTTTATCACTAGACTTGCCTAAGTGAAACTCTGCCGGATTTTAGACTCACATTTTAGGTCGAGTAGTTCCGTAGCTCCACCAAGCGCTTTAGTGATCAAATATTGTTCGATGTCCGTGCCTCCAGCACTGCTTAGCTCCGTTTGGATGTTCATTTGCTTGCTAGCTAGCTACATTAACGGTTATTATCTGCTACTGCTTGCTATGCTATCACCTGACACCTGACCTCTGACATGTTATCTCCTGACACCTGACCTCTGGCATGCTATCACTTGACACCTAATTACTATCACCTGCCATCAACATGTTATACCTGGCTTAAATATTCCTGTAATCTGATAATTACCTAATAAATCATAAAAAGAACAACTTACACCAGGTCAGGGGAAACTTACGGATATCAATATATGTTCGTGTTTATAGTGGTATTAGGTATGTTGTGCAACTAAAACTTTCGGTTCGACCTGAGGGCCTCCAGGAGACCGAGGGGAGCGCTGGGCTCCCTTCTTCTTGTTCTTGAAAAGGGCATCCTATAAGACCCTCCTATAAACCTTGTGGCTAGTTCCGTATACCAGCAACGGAATACCCTGGACCGTGTTCCGGGCATGCACGGGACCCGCTGTAAACATTGTTCGTTGATACCCCCGTTGGTTTCCAATAACAACCTCATCAGATGTGGATGTATGTGTGTTGGGACGCTATTACACATACCTAGACATATGGGTAGGATGAGTAATAAGAATAAATATTAAAAATAGTATCAAAGACTTATTCAGGCTTAATCGCTTTCATCAATCTATGCCTTCGTCGCCTGCTTATTATTTATGTACACTCGACACAGATTTTGATGCATATTTTTTTATTCGGATTTATCGATGCACATGTACTTATCTCTGCACGCCACTTGGCTTTAACCTAAACACTCGTTGGGGAGTTTCTGACTCCCTGGACTTGCATGTTGAGGTTCTGAAAACTTGTATTGAAGTGGAGCCCTCCACCGAAGATCAAGCTTACCTCTCGGAGCAGGCTGATTAGTCCCAGCTCCTTCTGTTCCTGACTCTTTCTACTAGCTCGCGGGATTCCCTCTCAGCTCGTGAGCATCTTTTGTATAGTGCATATTGTAAATCTTACTTTATACATGGTCGTGATGTAATGTATCTGTAATGTTATATCACGCTTTGTAATAACTTTGTAAGTTGTACTCTTTATGTTGGAATGTATATATCCTACGTACTTTCGTGCTCTGATTCTGGTCTGTATTGATGCTTAACGTATATATGTGAGGATAATTCCGTCCTGCATATATATGTCATAGTAGCGCCTCTGTATCCGCAGGATCGGGGCGTTACATTTGATGACTCTTTCTTACATTTTTAAAATCCCCAAGTGAATAGGATCATGCAAGACCCTAACATTAAAACTTTCCCGGTTATATGACCAACTTTGAAAAATCATTTCGGAGTCATAATTTCTACATCTTGGTCTAACAATAGAATGTGACTTGATGAAGTGATTGATTGGTCTCAAGAATTATAGGTTCGGGAACCAATATTGATTCGAGAAAATCAAGTTTAGGTTCGAGAGTCAGTTTTAGTTCAAGAGTGGAATCCAAATCATAGAATTTAAGTTCACATTCATGATCCATCAATGGAATGTGATTATCCAAAATACGCGGTTCAATTTCAAAATCTATAGGTATAAGAATCAATGTCGGCTCGGTAATTGGGTCCAAATTAGGTAAGGATGAAAGTACACCTAGAGGGGGGTGAATAGGTGTAAGGCTAATCTAATGATAAACAATGCGGAATTAAAAACTTAATGCAACACACTTAGTGTAACAAAGAGTGTAGCCGAATTCCCGGTGAAGGACTCTGAACTATCTCCTCTAAATTTCTCTAAATAAGAGTTGAGATGCTATATGAAGCTCTCTTGGTTGAACACAAGTGAGGCACACAAACAAACAATACCAAGCTTATAAGTGATATGAACAATATGAAATGATACAAGGCACAATATAAGAGAGAGAGAGAGAGAGAGTTAGAGAAAGTGGATTAAACGCAAACACAAGGATATGTTTCGAGGTTCGAGCACCCAGCTCTACGTCCCCGCCTTCACACAGAAGGATTTCCACTAACTCGTCCACACAGGACTTCCCACACAGGGAACCTCCACTGAAGATTTGGGTAAATACAACTTGGGAGTGCATAACTCCTCTCTCAATCAAATACAACCTCTTACTAGAGGCAAGACATAAAACAAATCACCTCTACACTTAGAGGGATAGGCACTTAGCCAAACAACAAATCAACCTCTCACTAGAGGGATTAGGCTCAAAGCACACAACCACAATCACCTCACACTTGAGGGATTCCAACACAACCTCCACTACCACCTCTCACTAGAGGGATATCAACTCAATCACCTCTCACTAGAGGGATATCACAAATTAAGGAGGGGTACAACACTTAGTAGTATCAATAACCACAAACCAATCTTTTCTCACAAAAACAAGATCCTAATAGATAGGATAGATATGATAGCTCAAGTGTGAGAATATAAAGAGTTTGGAAATCAAATCACAAAGAAAAATACTTGGGAAAACAAGTAGAATAAGATTGAAATGAAGATCAAAACCAATATCCCAAATATCCTATTTTTCTTTGATTTTTCCAACCCTTTAAAACAAATAAAGATAAATCTTTTGGCTTAAAACTCTTTGAAAACTTGTGATAAACACTTAAGAAGATGGAAATATTGCTCTTGAAATTCTTGTGCTCAGCTCAAGAAATGGGGTATATATAGCCCAAAACAAATCTGCCCATTGGCAGCTGGAAAGGGCAGTTTTGCCCTTTTGGTCGACCGCCCAGTCGACCGGCTTAACGGTCATATTTCTGATGTTGTGCCTCTGGTCGACCGCCTGGTCGATCGGGACAGGATACAGAGAGCAAAAGCTCTCTGCCAGTCGACCGCCCGATCGACCGGGGCCGTTTCCAGAGAGCAAAGTTCTCTGGCGGTCGACCGGGTCGGTCGACCGGCCTACCTGCCTGGGCTGCGTGCACATCTGTGCACGTCGGTCGATCGGACCGGTCGACTGATTTCTGCCTGGTCGACCGGCCAGTCGACCGGCAGACAGCCAGTCCAGCCATTATAGGATTTAAAAACTTAGATTTTTATCTTTAATTAAATTTCACAAAAATCAGTTCTTATTAAATCTTGAAATACAAATATGTGTGATAAAAATTCAACACATATTATAAACTATTTGAACTATTTTTGTGATATTGAAATTAGGGTTAAATACAAAAACCGTATTTTTCAAACTTTAGATTTTTGAAATGGAAAATCAATTTTTCCAAAACACATGTAAATACAAAAACATGATATTTAAACAACTTTGAAGCATAATGTATATGGATAGAATCAATATACATGTAAAGAATTATATCTATGTTTTTGACATGAAATCTAAAAATAAGTTTTGTTAAATGCAAAACTCCAAACTCATGAATAGGCTTATCAAAATAAGTTTTTTTCTAAGTATATGAAGCATATATGTATATAGATCAAATCTAATATACATAAACCATGTAAATTTGTGTGTGTATTGTGAACTTGAGCACATCACACTATCTAATCTTTAAAATGAGATCTAAACAAACTTAAACTAAACAAACCGAAGTCTTCTTTTAGAACTCCGTCTCCAAGTTGACTCGATCCAAACACGATCCAACGAGCTTGACTCTTCCCAGGGGTGGTTCCTCAGCGCAGGAAGTCCTTTTCCCAGGTATAACGCCGTTTAGGGTTGAACTTCGCCATTAATGGGAGTTCATGGAACCCCCAAAAAGATATCTTTTGGAGGAGAACCATTAACACAGAACCGTCAACACAGAACCGTGTTTGATTCTCAGACGCGGTCTCAGACGCGGTCTTTGAGTTGATAACCAAGACGCGGGTTTGATGACCCGTGCCAGCGAGTCCTGCATTTCGGATTCTTCACTTAGAATATTTCTAATTGTGAAGGGTTCGGACGCGGACTTGAAGATTTTCCATCAGGTGCAGGTTTTTTTGATGAATCTTGCGCCTGAGTCCAAGTACTTAGAGAATTTCTTAAGTCTTGGTTTGCAAAACACGGACTTGATCCTGGCGTTCTGTGACATCAGGTGCTGGTTTTTATGAATCTGGCGCCTGAGCCCAAGTACTTAGAGAATTCTCATAAGTCTTGGTTTGCAAAACGCGGACTTGATCTCGCTGGTCTTACGCCTGGATGCGGATTTGCAGGTCTGGACGCGGATTTGATAATTCCTGCGTCCAGTATTTCTTCTGCGTCTGGACGCAGATTCGCAGGTCTGGACGCGGACTTGATAATTCCTGCGTCCAGTATCTCTTCTGCGTCTGGACTATAGACACTTAGCATTTTTCTGATAAAGTGTCTAATTAAATGTCCTTTTCTTTTGCAGTGCCACACCCTTCTGCCCCACTCGCCAAGAAGCGCCACTTTGGACATGTAGGTGGTGCTGACCGTGATCTGGCCTTTGTGCTACAAAGGACAGCACCTGTGACTGCCGACAAGTCGCAGGAGCGCCAGAAAAGGCTCTCCAATGTTGATATGGCGACCCTTCAGGTGCTTATGACCGATGCAGCATTCATCACGGATGATCGCGTCAAGCTGGAGAAGCCTGTCTTCTTCTTCAGGGATCGTATCGGTGATGGCGGCTATTCCATGTATAATGGAAATTATAGATGGCTCCGTCAGATAGGGGATAGGAGATTCTTTCTTCCAGAAATGGAGAGGATGTTCCCGCTGTCTTATCTCCAGCACATGTCCGTCCCTCGGAAGATGAAATAGGACGTTTCCCGATACGTCCCTGAGATTACCCTCGGCGATTTGGGCTCCCAGAAGGTATACCGTCATGATAGTCATGATAGGGCGGTCCTTGGCCTGTTCCTCGGGTCGCGCAAGTCTGAGCTCCCAGTTGGAGAGATACCAAAACTCGGCACTACCTTCCTCAACGCGTTTATAAAAGCGGAGGGTGATTTTCCGGTTGAGTTCCGTGCGCCCGGGTGGGTTCACTCCACCGAGAAGTATTGGTGGCGCAGGATGGTGAGCTTCGTCCTTACCGATCTTGGAGATCTGTTAGATCATGTGGGACTGTACCCAGTCAGGGCCGTGCAGTATGGCATCCCGCCGAGTTCTCAGAACTTCTTCGGGGTCCTAGAGCGTTACAATTCTTTGACGGGGACATTCTTCACCCCGGTCGGAGAGATGGGCCTTGCACTGCACGAGTTGCATGACGTCTCGGGGCTGGCAACAGGGGATTCTCCCTATGAGGAATTTATCCCAACCACTGAGGAGCTCAACCTTATGAAGGAAGGGTCTCCTCAAATGTACGAGACTTATAGGGAAGTGTTATGTCACTTCCATATTGCGGCCAGATAACCACTTGGAGGTCGGGAGGAATCAAGCAGCTGTCTTGGGCCAGTTACTTGTTCAACAATGTCAATAAGAAAGACCATCCAATAACTCGACTGGCTCCCAGCTCCGACCAGGAAATTGAAGACAGGATCGACCAGGCTTCTGAAGGCTTCTACACCACGGATTCGAATGAGGACGGCTTCGAACCTGACATGGTCTTTGAAAGCTTTCACCATCAAGCTCGGACCCCTATCTCCGATCGAGCATTGTTGGCGGGCTTCTTAATGCTATGGCTGAAGCATTGTGTGGTGCCCACGCTGCCACATGAAGTCATTGTTGCCGACGTGGTGTACCCGGCGGTGCTCCTGGCCTATGGCAGTCCTATAGCCCTTCTTCCGGCCGTGGCGGCTGGCATTCAGAGCGGGTTGCGGGCGTTAACCCACAACTTCTGCGAGCCAGGGAAGGCCGTCAACTCCCATGGTCAACCGATTCTTGATTCAGAGGGGAAGCCGACGGTGAAGCGCCCCAACCCTCGGATCGAGATGCCTTACACGTACCTCATGGCTTGGTACGTGATGCACTGCCCTTCCCTGATGACGCCGGTGCCTTGGAGTGAGGGTTTCACCCCTTTTGTACAGCGGTTGGAGGGTTCGGACTGGCGTAATACTTATATGTATTTCGTCCGTAAGTGCATTTCAGATGCTTCGAACTACCAGCTCAATCGCTGCTTCCCGAGATCCCTGGTGCATCTTTCGGGGATCTATTTATTGATTCCGTGGGCCCAGATGACTATACGAGGTTGTCCTCGGGGGTCTTCTGGTGGTTGGTCAACATTCGGCCCGGATATGTGCTTTTCCGGCAAGGGACTTCATGCACAATCGAGCCGTACATGCCGAATCGTTTCGCCCGACAGTTGGGCTACGATCAACTCTACGTCAGCAATCCCAATGCTCGACTCGCCTTCGAAGGGAACTTGTTCGAAGGTGCTCGGGCTTGGTACTACAGTGTGGCCTGAGGGACGGAAGCAACTTTCTGTCTACCTATCGAGGGATCAAAGTGCCGTATGAGCTTCAGCTTCTGCTCCTGGTATTTCCAAGTCAACCAGACACCAAACTTTGTTTCAGAGTATTCATGCATTGAGAGTATCAATGCAAATCTCGAAGCAAGGTCGGAGTCTGGTAAGCGCTCGCGAGGCGTCGAGCAGTACCTGAAGGCTCTGAAGGAGGTCGGGAGAAGGTCACGGGAGGAGCCGCGAGCACAAGGGTGGAGCCGCGATCAACAAGGGCGGAGCCGCGATCAACAAGGGCGGAGCCGCGACCAACCAGGGCTCGACAGGCGGTGAGCAAGCGTCGTTAAGGCTCTACTTCCACTGCTGAGCCTGCCCCAAAGAAGGTTCGGAGAGACTTGACGGCCGAAGTTTCTCGATTCGGGGACATCCCTTCTGGTGTTGGGGAGCCGAGGGAGGAAGAGGTGGACAAGGAAGACATTCCCTTAGTCCATGCCCGCAGGTTACACCGCAGGAGCCTCAGGATTGCAGAGGAAGGGGAGCCTGCTGACAGGCCCACCGCTACTGACGAGACCGAGCAGCTCGAGGTCGATATAATGAGCGGAGTCGATGTTGAGATTCCGGGGATCTCAGCTCAGCCCGAGTCTTCCTCAGCTCAAGGAGGGATGAAGCACAACAGCCTGGGTCTCCTTCTGTCTTCATTTCCAGTCCTCGGATGGTTGACCCCAGCCCTACCACTGGGTGTTTAGAGGCAAGACTCCGGTTACCGAGGCCTCTCATGTTGAGCCGTCGTCTTCCTTATCCGTAGAGGAAAGTGATTTTGAGGATGATGTCGACTATGGTGATGAACCCGATCCTCCTGATCCGAGCAAATTCTCACACATCTCGGAGGAGGAATACATGGGTGCGAGCTGTTGACGGTATCACCACTGGCGGTAGTTACTCCCGCTGAAGGTACTCTTTTCACCTTCTGACCTGATTTCCCTTTTCATTTTGAAGAGGAGGCTTTAACATTCTCCTTTTATGCTGCAGGATTGGCTGAGGGTACCAAGGCTGCAACCTCCTCGCAAATCGAGGAGATGATGCAAGAGTTGACCCAGCCAGAAGGAGTTGAGACTCCAGCTGCCGAGGCAACTACCGAAATCGGGGAGGCTTCTACTCTGCAGGAAGAGGAGGTTACCACTGAAGTCAGGGAGACTTCTCCTCTGCTGGGTTCGCCCAAGGATCCGACATCTCTGGACCTCCAGCTTGGTAAGGAAGTTTTGATGTCTTGGATGTTTCTCTTTTTACCATTCTGACTAATGTTGAGATAACTTGCAGAGAGAACCGAGGGGGCCCAGGTAGAGAGTCTGACGTCAGTGTCCCTCCG
Source organism: Agave tequilana (assembly GCA_038442645.1). Classification (NCBI taxonomy): domain Eukaryota; kingdom Viridiplantae; phylum Streptophyta; class Magnoliopsida; order Asparagales; family Asparagaceae; genus Agave; species Agave tequilana. Next base: position 22,795 of record JAVJIF010006341.1, read on the forward strand.
GAAGGCCACACAGCCCAAGCCTTGACTGAGGTTTCTGAGGAGGTCGGGCTCACTACCCTGTCATCGGCTGTGGAGGTTCCTGTAGAGGTGGTACCCCAGAAGCGCCAGTGGCTGCTTCTGCTCTTGCCGTACCCGTGTTCAGCTCAACTCTTGCACCAACAGAGCCGATCTACATCCCCCACCCCGTGATAGAGAGGGGATTGGGGAGCACTTCAGATGATGACATCATGGAGCTTTTGACACGCCAGGCGGTGCAGCAGTTCCTTACCTCCATGCGAACATGCATCGATTTTGTCCTGACTAGGGGTAGCTCCCTTGACTTTGCCCAGATGTTTCTCGGAAACCAAGTCGAGAACATCAAGTTGGCGGGAGGCCTTTCGCTAGCCCAGGCGAGTCAGCTGCTGGTGGATCAGCTGGGACAGCACCTTAGAGAGCTTCGATCCCTGGAGGATGATGCCGGTTCATCCCACGAAGCCCAAGAAGCGCTGAACAGGCTCCTTGCTGCTCAAGAGCAGGAGCGAAAAGAGGTGGAGGAGAAGATCACCGATAGCACTCGTCTTCTTGAACATGTCCAGGCTGATCACCAAAGGCTGGCGATTGAGTCCGAGAAGTCAGAGACGATCATACAGGCCGCAAAGCAGGCTATCCTTGACTCTCGGGCTGTTATAGCCAGGGCTGAGGCCATGATTGTCTTCAACGAACAGAGGCTTGCTACCTCTGAAAAGAGGCTAGCGGAGTTAGAGGTTGCCAAGGCGCAAGCCGAAGCGGACCTCTCTGTTTGTTCGTCTGAGCTGGAATCCCTCCGAGTGCAAGCGCAGGGATTTTTGTCTGAAGCGGATCTGCGGGCCCGGGCTCTCATGGAGGTTGAGAAGGCGCGTCAACATAAGATACATCGCCTTAGAGAGCAAATCCGTTCTTTGGCGGACCAGGACTTGTAGCCTTCTCTCTTTTTTTTTAGAAAAGGACACTCTGTTCACTAAGAGTGTTTTGTATTAACTTTTATCTTTTTTGATGTAATAAAAGTCTTTGAAGTTTTTGGTTCCACCTCCTTTGTTGCCTCGCTGTGGATGAATTTGACCTCTGGATCACAATCTTTGATTAACTGACTGTGAATGCTGAACTTAGGTGAGACTAAGTTCTTTAAGTGAAACGCGGCGTTTGACTCATAGGACCTTAGGCAGAACTAAGCCCTTTTGATGAGACACAGCGTCAATCCATAGGGAGACGCGGTCATTAGTTCATAAGGACTCAGATAGAACTAAGTCCTTTTGATGAGACGCGGCGTCAATCCATATGGAGACGCGGCGGCGTCAACTCGCAGAGAGAAACGCGGTTTTGAGTAACGTGAGTCTGTCCTGCCAGTGAAGACGCGACTCGAGTGGATGTGAGGGACGCAGCCTTGTGTATTTTCCCATTAATCTCAGAATGGACTAAGTCTTTTGCTGAGTCAAGTGCTTTCCCTTAAATGGGCCCTGTTTGCTGAAGGGACGCAATTCTGAGTCACGCGGACTTTCCTTTAGAACGCAGGTGGACGTCATTCATTCTGAAAAAAGGAGACGCGGGTTCCAGGACGCGGTTTTCCCATCCGCGTATCGATGTAACTTCCAGACGTTACATGCGGCCTGACATAAAGATTTTATGAGATCTTTGAACGTCAAGTCTTCACTGACGATTGAATCGTCAAGTCTTCACTGGCGATTAGGAAACCAGGTCATTCGTTGTTTCCCGAAGCAGTTGTCCACGCGTCGGTTCTTCATTGGACTTGGGCGTTAATACCCTTTAATGTAAAACCGGCGCTGGCGGTTGGAGACCAGGTCTTCAACATTTCCCAAAGCGACCCTCCACGCGTCAGCGTCTCATTGGACTTTGACAATCGTGCGGCCATTAAGGCCGACGGTTCCCATTGATGACCCATTAATGATGGTTACCAAGAGCGGCCTATAAATAGGGGTTCGCCTTCTTTAGCAGTCCCGATTTTAGACCATTTTCTCTTTAAGAGAACTTCCGCTTTCTTCAGAGTTCCAACAGGGGCACTGTCTCCATGGATGAAGACGACTCCAGGGAAGAAGATGACCCAGAGCTTTCATGCTTCTGTTTGGTCTCTTCAGGACAAAGTGTCTCTCTGATCAGCTTCCATGTTCATATTCGGATGCAGAGAGTTAAACTCTTGACAGAGACTTCTGCTGGTATGCCGTCCCGACTTGCCGTGATGTTTCTAGTCCACCCAAGTTTGCACTTTGGCATCATCATCATCTGGGTTTCCTCATGAAGTCTGAGTTGGTGCATTCCTTCTGGAATTTGCGCCGCCGACTTAAAACTTCCTTGGACGCGAGTACAGAAGTCTTTGACCCTTGGCGCTGACTTTGTTCATGAAGCTCGCGTTTTAAGGCCACTGACTTGGATGAATTCCAACTCGGGCTGAAGGTTTCAGACCCGAATTTTGCAACTCCTGTCCATTCAACAGGGAGATGGCAATTTTCGGCGTCTGAGTCTTTTCGCGTCTCGCTGATTGCAAATCTTAGACTGCGTTTGAATCCTGTGTGTTATCACAGTTTTAACATCGCGTCTGTTTCTGTCCCGCGGGGATTTGGCTCGCTGCGCGGGCTTATTCCCGCGTCTGCAGTCTTTGACAATAGCCGCGTCTGTCACTTAGTTTTCTTTGTTGAAGTATACTAAGTTCCAGATTTTCTAATTCCCTTGTTTATTCCTTGTAGGTAGGCTTGATCGTCCTTTTTCAGGTTCGCTGGGCCCTGGAAGAATATTTTAGCCGGCGGACTTGTTCGATGTTCGTCCACAAGGGAAATATTATGGTCCTCGTCGTCACAAGGGAATATATTATGTCCCTGACGAGGAATCGACCCTCGCCAAGGTCTCTCAGATCCACTGCACCAGTCATGCCTGCTGGCAAGGGATGGTCAGGGTAAGTATGGCGGCGAGGGGGCTACGGTGGATAAGGTGGCAGATAGGATCCTCTTCCTCTCCCACTCCAGAAGTAACATCGAGGACTCCTCATGTCTGCTGGATGGTCTGCTGGGGAAAGAGATGCTCATGAATGAAGGGTTGCAGGACTTTCTGCTGCCACCAGACCTCAAGAACACCATTGCTCTTAGCTTAGTCAGCTAGGGCTCTTTCGATGTTTACATCATGCATCGTGGTGCAACCAGCTTCTGATCGTGGCCACAATTTGGCACTTCTTCAGCCACCGTGCACTTGGAATTAGATGCGCTTCAAGGAGTGAGTGCAACCTCTGAGAGAGAGAGGGACTTCTTTGTACTCCTTAATTGTAACACTCAATCTTATTGTATAAGAGAGCGTTTGTATCACTTTCATATGCTTGGAAATAAATAAAAGTGACACTTTACTTTTTGCTTCTTCCATTGTCTTGAACTTTTTGTCTTAGACTCATAGAAGCAAAGAATCTTTGACTTTGTCAAAATTATGATGATAATCTTAATAAGTCAAACTTTGTAGGGAAAGATCCTATTTCAGGAACTCTCACAATACTGTCAGAGGTGTAATATTAACTTGACAGAGATGAAATAATTTTTGGTGGACCTGCCACTTTATAAGAAAAAGTGACAAGTAGAATTGTACCCCCAGGGAGGGTGAACTTTATCAAGTGTTTGGATTAACTTGATTGAGCTCAGCTGGGGATTTGATGGAAACACTGTTGATGGTGTAGTATTAACCAACAATGCTTTTAGGTAGACTTGTTATTCTGTTGAAGAGAATAACAAGCGAGACTAGACTCGTGGGGAATCTAGGAAGTTTTGTTACCGTTAGAGGTGTGATATTAACTTAACGGGTTGAAAGTGGTCTTGTCAGAAGTGTAATGTTAACTTGACAAGGATGTGAGTCAGAGGTGTGATATTAACTTAACTCAGAAGTGTCACTGTCATAGGTGTGATGTTTAACTTGACAGTGAGGGTAATGCTAGAGGTGTAATGTTGAACTTGGCATTGGTCATCTCGGCTTGTATAAGGAAGTCCGAGGGAAAGTCATGGCCATAGGTGTATTGTTTAACTTAGCAATGACTTGATGCTATAGAGGTGTAATGTTAACTTAGCATCATCCATTTCAGCTTCGATATGGAAGTCTGAAGAAAAGTGACTGTCAGAGGTGTAATATTAAACCTGACAGAAACCTGATTACTGTTTAGAGGTGTGGTGTTAAACTTTAACAGTAATTTGTCAGAGGTGTAGTATTAACTTGACAAAGATTGACTCATGATAAGAGCAATTTGAGGACCTGTCATTCTATTGGTGAGAATTGACAAGTGAAATTTGAAGTGCCAGAGGTATAGTGTTAACTTGGCAAATTTAAAGTTTGATACTCCGTGTAGAGTTGACAAGCAAATTTGTACTCGACAAGGAATATTGAAAAGTTTCCATTACCAGAGGTATAGTGTTAACTTAGTAATGGTTGTATTTTGTAGACCTACCATTCTGTGGATGAGAATTGGTAAGGGATTTTGGAGGAAAGAGTGGAGCCAAGTCCACTTAGGATTTTTAGCAAACCCTCAGCTATCAACGGATTTGAGGTGCCTTTACCAACTACCGTTTGAGTTGGGCTAGCCATGCTATTCCCCTCAGCATGATGAGTTGTCGAAGACTTATGTTGGGCTTAAAGCCAACATTTTCCTCTATCCTTAGCCGTCGGGGGCGTCGGATGTTATAATGAAGAAATTCTTCTTACTTTGATTAGAGGTGTACTTTTTTAACTTGATCAGCGGAATACTATTAAGGATAGTACTTCTTCAGAAATATGCCATTGATCGGCATCATGAGCGTATCGCCATTTGAGGTTATGAGGCGATATGACCCATTCGAGTAGACTGACTCTACTACAAATGGTCCTTCCCATTTGGGTTGGAATTTTCCTTTTGTCTTGTGCGTCATTACCATGGGTCTTCTGACGGCTAAGACAAGATCGCCTTTCTTGAAAGTTCGCATTTTAACTTTCTTGTGAAGGCTCTGGTAATTCGAGCTTGGTAGAGCTCGATTTGCTGTTGGGCCTGCAGACGCTTATCATCTAAGGCCTCCAGTTCCTGGAGTCGCTGTCGATGCTTCTCCTCTGTTGTCATCTCCGCTGTCAAAGCGACGCGTAGAGATGGAATTTGGATTTCCAGTGGGAGCACGGCTTCACACCCGTATACCAAAGAAAATGGCGTAGCTTTAGTTGGGGTTCGCACAGTTGTGCGGTAAGCCCATAAGCATTCACCCAACTTGTCGTCCCAGTCTCGTTGACTTTTCGAGACGAACTTCTTGAGAAGCTTGCCAATAGTCTTGTTGAAAGCTTCTGCGAGGCCATTAGCGGCAGGATAGTATGCCGTTGAGGACACACTCTGGATTCTGAACTTAGCGCAGAATCTCTGGAAAGCCTGACTGATGAACTGGGGTCCATTGTCATGGACAATTCGCCGAGGTACACCGAAACGGTAAATAACGTGATGTTTCACGAACTTGATCACGTTCGACGATTTGACCTCTTTCAAAGGGATTGCTTCGGCCCATTTAGAGAAGTAATCGGTTATTGCCAAAATAAACCGATGTCCTTTTGATGATGGTGGGCTGATAGGTCCGACCACGTCCATGCCCCACATTTCAAATGGCCAGGTAGAGGCCGTAGAGTGAAGGTAGCCTGGTGCTTGATGAATGAAATCGCCATGCACTTGGCAGGCGTGACATCTCTTGGCATAAGTGACGGCATCGGCAATCATCTTGGGCCAGTAGTAACCCAATCTTTGGAGTCGATGTGCCAGTTTTGGGCCAGGTTGATGGGCTCCACACATACCGTCGTGGGCTTCTGTCAATACCTCTTGGGCTTCTTTTGGTGAGAGGCACCGGAGCAAGATCCCGTCATGCGATCGACGATACAATGTTCGTGTAATCGCATTGTAGTAAAATTTAGGGGCTTTCCTTCGAATGGCAGCCGCTTCCTTGGCGTCTTCAGGCAGGATGCCATACAAGACATAGTCGATATAGAGGAATCGCCAGTCTTTAAGCTCTGGCCCGGTTGACAATTCCAGCGCTTCTTTGGCTTGGCAATCTCCTTTTGACTCCTGATAGATCTCGAGAGCATTTCTCGGGCAATACAGGTCGTGACTGTAGACAAATATCTTCTCCATTGCTCCACCTGGAAGAGCTAAGGAGGCCGCGAGGGATGCGAGTGCATCCGCGTGCGCATTTTGCCTGCGCGGTACATGGTCGATGTAGAAGCTTGTAAACCCCTCGGCCATGTGGATAGTTGCGTTGTAGTAGGGTACTAGGTCCTCATGTCTGACTTTGTACTCCCCGCGAACTTGGCTGACGATGAGTTTAGAGTCGCCGTATGCCTTGAGATTTTTAACGCCAATCTCATCGGCGAAATGCATCCCAATCAAAAGAGCGTTGTACTCTGCTACATTGTTGGAGCAAGGCTCAGTTAGCGAGACAGCTCGAGGAATCACATAGTTCTGTGGCGAGACGAGTACTACTCCTACCCCCGCTACGATGTGTCCCTTTGGGCTTGTTCTTGATACACCGTCGAAGAAAAGTTGCCATACTTGACTTTCGAACGATGTCTGAGTTAGGCAGGCTTCAGCGACCTCATCTGGGAGATCGTCATAAAGTTTGGTTGCCCTAGGATCTGGATGCTCAGCCAGGAAATCCGCCACCGCTTGTCCTTTAATGGCCTTTTGTGGTAAAAAGTGCATCTCATATTGGGATAGCAGTATGGCCCATTTTGCCAGCCGGCCGTTCAATGATGAAGGCTTAGTCATAAGTAACCTCAGGGGGTTGACTTTTGATATGACGTTTATAGTTTGGCCTACCAAATAGTGTCGCATTTTCTGAATGGCGAACACCAGTACCAAACATTCCTTCTCGATCGGGTTGTACCGATGTTCGGCTCCGATCATTGTTCTACTCAAATAGTAGATTGCTTGTTCTCGTCCTTGATCATCATTCTGAGCTAGTAGAGCTCCCAAAGAATGATCCATTGCTCGAACGTACACCAGGAAAGGCTTTCCGGATACCGGAGCTGCAAGGACTGGTGGTTGAGTGAGGTTTTGCTTGATTTCCTCAAATGCTTGTTGACAAGCGTCGTCCCAAATGAACGAGACACCCTTCTTCATCAGCTTAGCGAAGGGTTGGCATCTTCGGAAAGGTTTGAGATGAACCTGCGGATGTACGCCAATCCTTGCAATCCCCTGAGCTCTTTGAGGCTTCTCGGGGTTGCATCTCCTGGGTAGCGCGAATCTTTTCCGGGTCCAAATGGATTCCTGTGGAAGTTACAACAAATCCTAAGAATTTGCCACTGGCCACCCCCAGGAAGGACTTTGTGGGATTCATCTTCAATTGATGAGCCCGCATGATGTCAAAAACCACCTTCAGGTCAGCTATGTGATCACCTTTAGTGCGGCTTTTTACGGCGATGTCATCAACATAACATTCCACCGTTTTGCGTATTTGCTGATGGAAAATGGCGTTCATGGCCCTTTGGTATGTCGCCCCTGCATTTTTCAGTCCGAAGGGCATGACGGTGTAGCAATATACCCTAGAGGTGTCCTGAAGGAGGTATGCTTTTCGTCATCAGGATACATTTTGATTTGATTGTATCCTGAGAATCCGTCCATGAAGGACATTCGTTCGAATCCACAAGTATTATCGATCATGACATCTGTGATCGACAATGGGAATTCGTCCTTGGGGCAGGCCTCGTTTAGATCGCGGAAGTCGATGCAGATCCGGATCTTCCCGTTCTTCTTGGCGACGGGGACGATGTTGGCTACCCAGTTGGGATGTTGTTCTTCCCTGATGAAGCCAGAATCAATAAGTTTTCTGACCTCTGATTGAATTGCCTCCATTACTTCTGGACGAAATCGTCGCTGCTGTTGTTTGACAGGCTTTACGTCCGGATTGATGTTGAGGCGGTGCATGGCCACGCGAGGATCAAGTCCAGGCATGTCCTCGTAATTCCAGGCGAAGACGTCTATATACTCTTGTACAAGAGATATTAGATCCTTCTTCTCCGAAGGTGACAAGCCGTCACTTATGAAGATGGGCTTAGGGTTAGCCTCATCTCCTAGGTTGATCTGAACAACCTTGTCTTCTGTGGGTGGCTCGCGCTGTTCAAAGCGGGTATCCCAAAGAGTATTTAAATGTTTGATCCAAGGATCTGTATCAGATTGGATCATTTCTTCATCTCCGTCTTTCAGGTGGCTTGTTGAAACCATGTTCACTGAAAGTTCTCTGAAGATGTTGCCGACACTGACATCTGACTCCCAAGATGATGTGTCTGAAGAGTAATCGTTGCTCGACGATTCTTGAGAATCGGAGGCTGATGGGACCGGAGTTGATACATAGCCCGCGTCTGATGATAGTAATCGGGGCCTTCCCTTTCGGCACAAAGGATCGAATTAGCGTTCTCCTTCCTTTGCCGAAGTTCAACCCGGGTCTGTTGGTTAGTCGTACCCCATGCACTTCATCATTTTGAGCGCTTTTGGTTCATAATGACTGAGCTGAGGGGATACCTCCTCACTTTCCGAGTCTTCGCTGGGTATTGGCTCAGACGAGATTCGCCCAAAAAGAATTGATTTTTGCCTTTCCGTCTTGCTGGAACCATAAATATAGATTCTTGCGCATTACCATTATCTTGGTATGTCTCGAAGGACGACTTCATTGGTACATGCAACGATGTCAAAGCATCTACTGCCGACCAGGGGTCATCGTCTACTTCGGTGCTAGTGTCTGATGGTATTGAATCAGAAGCAAACACAGAAAAATACGCAAAATCTAAATCTTCATTAATATACCAACCGCCTGCATCATCAGCGGAGGTATTATCAACATCGAGCTTATTAGTGCTCTTTACAGGTGGATCCAGCTCCCACACGCACTCATCTTCCTCGGGCTCGGTGTCAGCTTCGTTACCAGAGTCTGGTTCCTCTGGTCGCGGGACTTCATCCGTCTCCACCGGATCTTGGTACAGCAAAGAGTCGGTGAAATAATTCTCGACCCCTTTGAACGGATACCTTTCGGCAATCAACGTCTGCACCTTTCCACTCCCGTCAATGTATTTCATGACTTGGTGGAGAGTGGAGGGAACGATGGAGTTGCGGTGAATCCACGATCGTCCCAGCAATAGATTGTAGGAAGTGTCGGCGTCGATGATGTAGCATGTCACTTCTGACTTGAGGCTTCCAATCTGGCATTTGAGCTTGATTTTCCCCATCGGACGGGTCTGGTTGGCATTGAACCCATAGATAGTTGTCTGAGTAGGGCTCAAACGATGAGTAGGAATGCCCAGATGTTGCATGACCCGGCGAGGCATGATGCTCAACGCGGACCCTGGATCTACCTGAATGCGATTCACCTCAGACGATCCAATATACCCTGTGAAATACAGGGGTCGATCATGCTTCCCTTTAACCTTCATATCATCTGCTGTGAAGGTAATGCAGGAAGCATTTGGGGAGGTGTGGAGGCAATCCTCTACATCTTCCTCTTCGGCACCTGGGTCATGAAGACCTCGGCATTTGCCAGAGCTTCTTGTAGAGCTTCTCTGGTCGACTTTGACAGTCTAAGAAGTTCATACAAGGTAATGCGTGCCGGGATATTGGCTAGTTGAGCCAGGACATCAAAGCGGTAAGGTATCGTGGATCCTTCCGCCATACCTTTCGAAAGAACTCGAGAAAACTGAGTTTCTTTCTGCTTCTCCACCGGTGGCTTTGTGGAGGGCCTGATTGGCTCTGCAGTTGGTTGTGGAGGGACTACTGCCGTCTCGCCGTACTGTTTCAAGTACGCCTGTCCTGAACGGGTTCCCGCCATCGGTTGGTTGGGCTCTGCGGCCAGGACTATTGTTTCCTCCTCGGAGTCGGTTAACGAGGGAACATCAGTCTCGGCTTCTCGAGAGGAGGCACCCACCACATTGCAGGGTGAGGCCTTTGCCTTGCCTTTGGATTTCCTGTTGGTCACAGTAGTCCATTGCTGTTCATTGACAAGGTCAGGGTGGACCCACATGATTTCCCCTTGAGGTGTAGGGACAGGTACCAGCCTTTCTCTTGCTGCTGGTGAGGGTCTGTGTTGACCACTCTCAGCTCTCCTCTTGGAATAGGGGCTACCCCGCAGGCGTTGGGGGTTGTCTTCCAAACTGGAGAATTGACGTCACATTAGCCGTCACCTTCTTCTGCTCTGGTCGGAGTTTCAACACCTCCGCGTCAATCAGATCTTGAAGGATGTCTTTGAAGACATAGCAGCTTTTGGTAGGGTGCCCCAGCATCCTGTGGTACAAGCAATAGGTGGGATTGTCGGTCTTGCCGACTTCCTCGGGGCGCCTAGCTTCAGGGAGCTTCAGTCGGTTGCTCTTGTTGAGTAGTTTAAAGAGCGAATCGACATGTTCCTCCTTGAAGGAATATTGCTTGTTGGCGCGAGGCTGACTTGAAGAGCCACTCGCCTTGCCTGATTGAGGTTTGGCGGGAGATTTGGTCTCCGTTGCCAAATTATCCTTCCGCTTTGTTTGGAGGGATGTGTCTGGCGCACGCCTTGTCGACCTTTCCGGCCTCGGCTTACCTTCCTCCGCTCTGACGCGGGCGACAATCTCCTCAGCCTGTTCACCTTGTTGGACTAATTGCTTCCAGGTGCGGCTTTCAGCAACTCCTATTTGAGTAAGGAGTGAGGTTTGGAGATTGTGGCGGCATGTTTCCACCAGGGTGGCCTGGGTCATACCGCTTGGACACCGGAGTGCCATGTTCCGAAATCTTTCCACGAAAGACTTAACGGACTCCCCTTTTCGCTGTTTGGTAGCCAAAAGGGTGGGCATCGTGACTTCGGAGTCATCCTCGAAGAAGCGTGTTAAGAACAGCTTCTCCAAATCGCCCCAGTTCTTGATAGAACCTTCTGGGAGCTTCATGAACCATTCAAAGGCCAACCCTTTCAGGGTGCCGATGAACAGGCGCGCCAGGATGGCATCATTGTCTATTACATTCCCAGTTTGGGATTTGAAGTAGTAGATGTGCTGGTTGGGTGATCCCTTCCCATCAAAAGCTTGGAGAGTTGGAGCTTTGAACTTGGGCGGGTACGGAACCAAGTCCCATTCAGCCGGGTAGGGCCGAACCACTCCTACTTCTTGGAGGTCTTTGCGATTGGCAAGGGCCTCGAGGCGTCGCTCCAGTTGACTCATTCTTTTAGCATGAGCCTTTCCCGGGTCTTGGTCGCCCTTTACTTGCGACGAGGATTTGGACGAACCAGAAGTAGATCACGGCCTTTCCTCAGAAGGTTCGGAAGATGAGTTTTCTCCCTCTCTCCCTTTGCCCTTTGACTTTTTAGGAGGAGACCTCCTCCTGTCTTCGAGCAGCTGTGCAATCGCCTGCTTGAGGGAGTCGATAGATTCCTGCTGAGAAAGAATCATATCCATTTGCGCCTTCTGGATTTGTTCCAAACGTCTAGCCGTTTCCTCAGGAGTGCCTGTCATGTAGGCAGGGGTCTCCTTCTCGACGGAAGAGTTCGAGGCCCTCGATTCCGCTATGGCGGAGTGAGAATCATTCACTTTAATGCCATGGGCTAAGGCATTATAGTCGATTGGGGGAATGGCCCCAGTCCGGGTGCGAGTGTGTTGATACACCCCTTCCGGTTCAGAGTCAGACTCATCTGAGCTGACTGCAGGATGTTTTCCTTACTCCTGCTTGTCATATTCGCAGTGAGCTCCGGGTACTCAACGTCAGAGAAGGTTCTCCTTCTGTGGGAGCGTCTTCTTTTAGCTGACGGAGGAATCAGGGTCAGTTGTCTGACTAAAGACTGCTGGTGTACGCCTGATCCGCAATGGCACTCAGAGAGCATATGGATGAGCCGTTGGCAGCAACACGATGAAGTGGCCTGTTTGGCACTTCTTTTCTTCGTCAAATAATCCCTCAAATCCATGGGAGGGGGATTGAAAAGATTAGCCTCGCAACGTCGAAGACGGGAGGCATCCATGTGCTGTACAGCCTGGATGCAGGCTTCAGGGACGCGGTTCTTGCGCCGCAGCTGTTCAGCGCGCGTTTGGTGTCTCTATTGAGACAAGACGCGCCTGTCGCGTTGCTGCTTGGTGTGTCGGGGCAGAGACACTTGAGAGAGAGTGGGCTGCTGGGCCCCACGCCTGTGGGCGTGTGCCTCTCGCGCTTGATGAGGCGCAGAGGCTTCACCTTGGCGTTGGGTAAGTTGGTCTTCAGAGGACCTAGCTTGAGGAGTCTCGCGCTTGGGCCGCCAAACGCGGACTTCACGTACTAGACGTGGCGCGGGCAAGGCACCAGATTGTACGTCGCGTCCAGCCTCAGTCAGACAACCAGAGGTTCCAACTTGCAGCTGACGCGCACATCTCCTCTGTCGACGCTCAGCGTTCCGGTTGCGTCGCGGAGGTGGAGAGAGACCAATAACATCCTGATGCTGAACATCAGAGATTTTAACCACGCGGGTCTCCTGAGGGACGCTGACGCGGGTGTTCTGTGCGACGCGGTTGGTCGCAAAGGCAGTTGTGCCTGGGACCACGCGGGCCTTCTGAGAGGCGTTGGCGCGTGCACCTTGCTTGGCACAGTTGGCAGTAGGGGCGACCGAGAGAGCCACAGATCGGGCTTCAGGGCCATTCCCCGTTGAGACCCGGCGGCAGACACGGGTCTTTGGGCTCTTGGAGCCGGAAGAGAGAAACTCTTCGTACTTCGCCTGGTCGAACTCGACGATGAGTGATTCGACCATCTTCCCCTTACGGAGGACGTCATCCTGCGCCACGATTTGTTCATCAGTGACAAATGTAGTCCCCAGCGGAGTCGCCATCTCTTGTACGCGCCGGAAAAAGGAGAAAGAGGAAATACTGCAAAGTTTTCCTTGAATCAGATGAAAAGATTACAACAAAAACAACTTTTCCTTCCAGTTACAAAGGAGGGAGGATGTTGAGTCTTGAATCCTCCCTTTGTTTAATGCTGGGTTCTTCGTGTGGCGGTGGAGAGTGAATCTTGTTCTCCGTTGACCGGATGACCATCGGGATCGTCAGGGATCTTCTCTTCGGCTGGTAGAAAGAGTAGCACAGCTCTTGTCTACCAAAACTCTCAAAGAGAAGGTAGGCAAAGAGTAGCTTGTACGCAGCAAGCTCGACGAAGAGTTGAACTCTCTCCTTTTTTCTGCCGTGTCTGGTCGTCTGGTTGCCGATCCTCTTATCACCAAATGCCTTTGATTGTTGATCGCCAATTGCCCAATTGCCAATCTCTCTATCTCTTGATCGTCCGTCCTAAAATCCGACCCCTTCTTCATAGAGACGGGGCTATTTATAGGGGTTCTAGGGGGTGAACGTGCCCCCTGAAAATGCTCCACGATGAGGGGCTGACCTCCCCGCTATGTGGGCGGCGACTGGCCCCATAACCAGGGCGGTTATAACTGAGACGCAGGTTTCAGCCCACGCGCCTTGATGCTGAGACGCGGGTGTCGAGCCCACGCGCCTTGATGCTGAGACGCGGGTGTCGAGCCCACGCGCCTTGATGCTGAGACACGGGTGTCGAGCCCACGCGCCTTGATGCTGAGACGCGGGTGTCGAGCCCACGCGCCTTGATGCTGAGACGCGGGTGTCGAGCCCACGCGCCTTGATGCTGAGACGCGGGTGTCGAGCCCTTGCGTCTAGAACTTGGGACTCTGCTTTTTAATGGCTTGTCTTTTAGTGATTTTTAGACAGCCTACATTACCAAAACCATGAGGGCAAATCTCTAGGCTCCAAACCAAGGTGGTCCTCCACCAAACTCCCCTTGAAAGTGATGCATCCAAAATAGTCACCATTAAGCTCGGAACACATCCACCTCAAGGTACCATCACTCTCACGTCAAGTGAGAGCCCGCACCTACATCAAATAAAATAGGAGTGGTCTTTGGTACCCATACTCTTTTGGTTTCATTGGGGTTAGCTCCTTTCCTAACCCAAACAAACTTATTTGCTAAATTTACATCATGTACTTTATCATAACAAAATTTAGTAAGGTGGCACTTACGTCCATAATGTGTACATGTGTACACATGAGCATACATTGTGTTATGTGTATGAACGTGGGAAGCATGTGTATGCCATGGTTTGTATGCATGCATAAGAGGAACTTATTTCTTGCGAAATATAGATTCCAACCGTGTGTGGTTCATGACACATTGGCTCAAAGTGGAGCCCAAACAATCAACACTTTTCTTCAAAACATTTATATCATTTTTAATACTAGAAGATAAAGTGGAGCATGCAATAGGTAAGCTAGATGATGAAGGTACACTAGCATGACAAATATGAGTATCTAAATCATTTTTCAAAGAAATATTTTTCTTAGAAACCAAATCTAGCTCTTTTGAAATAGAAGAAATTTTGTTTTTCAAAGATTCATTCTCTTTTGATACAAAATCAAGTTTTGAAGTTAAAGTCTCATTTTTCTTCAAAATAATTTCACAATCATTTTTATTTTTCAAAATTTTGTTTTCATTTAGGGCAAGTTCAAGTTGGGATTTAAGTGAGTCACGTTCACTTGAAATCTCATCCCTCTCTTGCAAAATCAAATCAAGTCTAGAAGACAAATTTTCATTTTCTTCCTTAAATTTTGAATTATTCTTTTTTAAACTTTTATTCTTCGAAATCAATCTTTCACAACCTTTAGCTAGTTCATAATTTGAAGCATGTGCACCCATACACTCATTGCAAGAAGAACTAGAACTATCATCTAGTTGAGTATCCAAATATACCTCAAGGAAGTCATTCCCTTGGACCATGAAGCAACATTGTTCGGATTCTTCTCCACTAGATTCCTTCTCTACAATGTTTGGCGTTTGAAGCTTGGAGGAGGTTAAAGTGTTCCACACTGCAAAAGCGGAATCACAATGAGAAATCATCATAAGATATTCTTTGTTAAGTGTGGTACTAAGTGCCTTTAGGGCTTGTGTATTTGCCTCTATATGCTTGCTATTACCAAGATAGGATTTCTTGGTAGCGGCAAGGAAAACATGCAAGCCTAGGATTTTTAGATACATAGACATCCTAGCTTTCCAAACAACAATGTTGGAAGTATCATACATGGGAGGGGTCATGAAGTCCATGACTGTAAACTATATTTAGCAACTAAGATCTTACTCCTAGGTGGTTAAACCTAATATCAGGAGCGTAGGCTCTGATACCAATTGAAAGTACACCTAGAGGGGGTGAATAGGTGTAAGGCTAATTAATGATAACAATGAGGAATTAAAAACTTAATACAACACACTTAGTGTAACCAAAGAGTGTAGCCGAATTCCCGGTGAAGGGCTCTGGACTATCTCCTCTAAATTCCTCTAAATAAGAGTTGAGGTGCTATATAAAGCTCTCTTGATTGAACACAAGTGAGGCACACAAACAAACAATACCAAGCATATAAGTGATATGAACAATATGAAATGATGCATGGCACAATATAAGAGAGAGAATTAGAGAAAGTGGATCAAACGCAAATACAAGGATATGTTTCGAGGTTCGAGCACCCAGCTCTACGTCCCCGCCTTCACACAAAAGGATTTTCACTAACTCGTCCACACAAGACTTCCCACACGGGGAACCTCCACTGAGAATTTGGGCAAATACAACTTGAGAGTACACAACTCCTCTCTCAACCAAATACAACCTCTCACTAGAGGAAAGGCACAAAACAAATCACCTCTACACTTAGAGGGATAGGCACTTAGCCAAACAACAAAATAACCTCTCACTAGAGGGATTAGGCTCAAAGCCACACAACCATAATCACCTCACACTTGAGGGATTCCAACACAACCTCCACAATCACCTCTCACTAGAGGGATATCAACTCAATCACCTCTCACTAGAGGGATATCACAAATTAAGGAGGGGTATAACACTTAGTGGTATCAACAACCACAAACCAATCTTTTCTCACAAAAATAAGATCCTAATAGATAGGATAGATATGATAGCTCAAGTGTGAGAATATAAAGAGTTTGAAAATCAAATCACAAAGAAAAATACTTGAGAAAACAACTAGAATAAGATTGAAATGAAGATCAAAACCAATATCCCAAATATCCTATTTTTCTTTGATTTTTCCAACACTTTAAAACAAATAAATATAAATCTTTTTGGCTTAAAAACTCTTTTGAAAACTTGTTGATAAACACTTAAGAAGATGAAAATATTGCTCTTGAAATTCTTGTGCAAATCAGCTCAAGAAATGGAGTATATATAGCCCCAAAACAAATCTGCCCGTTGGCAGTTGGAAAAGGCAGTTTTGCCCTTCCGGGCGACCGCCCGGTCGACCGGGACAGGATACAGAGAGCAATAGCTCTCCGCCGGTTGATCGTCCGATCGACTGGGGCCATTTCGAGAGAGCAAAGCTCTCTGGCGGTCGACCGGGTTGATCGACCAGCCTACCTGACTGGGCTGCGTGCATGTCTGTGCACGTCGGTCGACCGGACCGGTCGACCGACTTCTGCCTCTGTCGACCGGCCTGGTCGACCGGCAGACAGCCAGTCCAGCCATTATAGGATTTAAAAACTTGGGTTTTTATCTTTAATTAAATCTCATAAAATCACATAAATTCCACAAAAATTAGTTCTTATTAGATCTTTGAAATACAAATATGTGTGATAAAAATTCAACACATATTATAAACTATTTGAACCATTTTTGTGATATTGAAATTAGGGTTAAATACAAAAACCGTATTTTTCAAACTTTAGATTTTTGAAATGGAAAATCGATTTTTCCAAAACACTTGTAAATACAAAATTATGATATTTAAACAACTTTGAAGTATAATGTATATGGATAGAATCCAATATACATATAAAGAATTATATCTATGTTTTTGACATGAAATCCAAAAATAAGTTTTGTTAAATACAAAACTCCAAACTCATGAATAGGCTTATCAAAATAAGTTTTTTTTCTAAGTATATGAAGCATATATGTATATAGATCAAATCTAATATACATTAAACCATGTAAACTTGTGTGTGTATTATGAACTTGAGCATATCACACTATCTAATCTTTACAATGAGATCTAAACAAACTTAAACTAAACAAATTGAGGTCTTCTTGTAGAACTCCGTCTCCAAGTTGACTAGATTCAAACACGATCTAACGAGCTTGACTCCAACCGAGTGCTAGATGTGATCTTGACGCTCGAGCTCTTGAATAACCATGTGAAAGCTCCAAAACACCTTTGTTGAAGCTAATCACCTACTAATATCTTGATGAAATATCTGAAACTAAATATCACAAGATTATTAGTAAATAATAACTACATGAGTTAATCATCATCAAAACTAGAGTGAAGGGCCTCTAGGCCAACAAAGGATACCGGAGTCAACATAGATTTGAAAAATGAAACTGAATTAGAAAGTTGGGGATCGGGTTCACATTCATAATCAAGTTCAATCTCATTGATGTGAAAACTTGCCAATTTGTCCAAGGTTTGGGATTGGTCATGTTCAAGTTGGTATGTTGAAATTGAATCTTGGTCAAATTCTCCTCCATGATTCGGTGGTCTCATCAATATGGCTAGAAATGTCAGGAATGGTCAAACTTTAATGAGGAAGAGTTTCCTCATTCCTATGACTGTTCTCCAATTCACTTAATTTTGCTTCTAACCTATCGAGATACTCAATATAGGTTTCTATACTCTTGTCTAAGTCAGTAGATTCTTCTTGTTGTGGTGGACTTGATAAATTGAGTATGGTTCTTGGAGTTTCAATATTTGATGGAATCGTGAGTCTTACAGCTTTTTAATTCGTTGTACAACATCTTGCAAGACTTTCATCCTCTTTTTCCAGTCAATTAATTCTTCGAACGATTGTTCAGAAAAAAGAGTATATGAAGATGATTATTGGAAAGGTGGTTGACAATATGGCTCGGGGGCATTGTATCCCCATTGACTCAGTGAAGAGTAGAGATGATTATCCCAATTTTGTTCATGATATTGAGATTAGGGCATATGTTGATTCGGATAAGACCAACCCGACATACTTGGTTAGTTAAAATTTTGTTGGTTAAAGTTATGCCATGCCGGGTTGGTGTAATCTTAATTGAAAGAGGTCGGAGTAAAATATGGATTATTATTAGAGTTGAAAATTTTGTGGTTATAATCCATATAACTTAAGAAATGTTAAAATAAACAAATAAATACACAAACAAAAGAAAAAAATCTAGCCTAAGTTAGGGTAGACTTTAGACCTAGACGATTCCCACAGGAGGTATATTACAGAATCTAACCACAAGTTAATTGGTCAGGTAGGTGGTAAGATTGGTGGGAGGTATCCGCGCAAGACCGATGAGCCTAATTAAGCCAAACCACTAACCTTCGAGATTTTATCTCTCAATCCCCTATCTTAGTCACCGATTTCACAAGAGTTAAATTCTAACAACTTTCTCCTTAGGTCAATCTCCTAATAAGTCTGAGATGTTTCTAGGGCCAATGTCTACTCAGATTTTAATTAGGATTGGGTTAGTGAGTGAGGAGATGGTTTGTGGGTTAAGAGAGGGTCATAACTTTCCCACCTTATCTTGTTTATGGATTTGTCCTTAAGTCATTTTAGTGCGATGTGTGCAAGTAAATAGATAAGTATTACTCAAAGCAATTATAAATCGTCCAAAAGTATTTCCTAATTTAAATGCAATGCAAGTGTACCTTATCTTCAGCACTCATCAACAGTAATTTAAAATGAAACATGATTAAATGAATGCCCTAGGATGTAACGTCTAATCGTGTTTTAAATAATTACAAGCACTGATTACTGTTGTGATTAAAATTAGTGTGCAGAACAGGATAATAAGAAAATATAACAACTACAAAAGCTTTACAAGTGTAATTCAATCACCCTGCAAAGAAGCGGGGTGACCAACTCCACTGTATAATCGCGAAAATGCGGCTTTTACGGCATTTGTGCGGCTTGGTGGTGGAGTCAGGTGCTCTGCCTTCTTGGGCAGAGTCACAAAGCCTTTGTTGGTGTTCTGTAATTACTAATTTCCTGTAATCTGCCCCTGAACACAAAAACAGAGAAGAAAGATTAACCAATTAGTCAATAAAAGAAATATCATTCCCTGCCCAGCAACGACGCCAAAATTTTGATTGCTGAAAAATACAGAGTTTAAGAAAGTGTTTATCTGATAGCTATAGTGTTCTCTAAATTCTTGCAATTTAACCGCGACAGCAAGAGCTATGGGGTTGATCCTCAGAGAGAAATGTGATGGAAGCATTTTAGTATCTTTTTAGACACTAAATTGGTTAAATAGTTCTTCTTTAAAAAGGAAAAAAGAATTCTATGTTAAGTGTTAGAGGTAGAAATAGATAGATTGGATTTGGCTTCTCATTCTTGTCATGATTCCATTGTTGCAATATTTATTGATAAGAATGCATGCTCCACTTCTTCTTCAATAATTGAAAATGATATTTGCATGTTGAAGAATAGTGTAGATTGTTTGGACTCCACTTTGAGCCAATGTGCCATGAACCACACACGATTGGAATCCATGTTTCGCAAGAAACATGCTCCTAATATGCATGCACACAAACACGGCATACACATGCTCATCATGCTCACACACATGATTCTATGTATGCTTATGTGTACACTTGTACACATTGTGGACGTAAGGGCCACCTTGCAAGATTTTGTTATGATAGATTAAATGTTTTCAATTTTGCAAATAAATTTGTTTTGGTTAGGAAAGGTGCTAACCCCCATGGACCCACAAAAAATGTGAGTACCAAAATCTACCCCTATTGTATTTGATGTAGGTGTGGGCTCTCACATGATGTGAGAGGTATTGGTGCCTTGATGGTAGATGTTTTTGAGCCTGATGGACACTATATTGGGTGCATCACATTCAAGGATATTTGGTGGGAGGATCACCATAGTTTAGAGACCTAGATATTAGCCCTATTGGTTTTGATTACTATAACTCTCACTTTGATTACATGCTCTCATTGATTGATTTTTAGCATGTTTTGATTTTTCATGTTCATTATATTAAATGCAATATCAATTAGACTTGAGATATATATAAATGGTATTTGAGATACACCCATATTTATATGGACTACTATTTTTTTATGTTTTCACTATAGTTTAACTATTGTGTATATCCTAACTCTAAAGCAC
The DNA here is from genome assembly GCA_038442645.1 of Agave tequilana. Taxonomy (NCBI): domain Eukaryota; kingdom Viridiplantae; phylum Streptophyta; class Magnoliopsida; order Asparagales; family Asparagaceae; genus Agave; species Agave tequilana. The sequence continues at coordinate 42,911 of JAVJIF010006341.1, forward strand.
GTGCATTTACTCTAATGATCATATTTGTTTATGATTTTGCACTTCATGTTTTGATTACATATTTAGATAAAACTTTTATTAAAACTTGTGTTTATACTTGTACAACTAATGATCTATATTTGTTTATCATATGTTTGCGCTTTATTGCTCATTGTACCTATTGGATGTACTTGTATAACCTAGTTTTGATGATTCTTGCATCTTTACTTGTTTTCCCTATTTTTGTACACGTTTTCATAAAAATATATTTATCTTCATGTATATGTTAATTTTGTCTAAAACTATTTGATATACATGTCCATCGTAGAGTCACTTGCTTTTCATGTAAAAATTTTTTTGGAACTCGTTTATGTTTGGGATATATATGTATACTTTTAGTTTCAACAAAACATACATATACCTTGAAGCATATTTAGTTTTGATGATTTCTTACTTTTAATAGAAAAAACTTCATATAAGCTTCAATGTCTTATTTCTATAACTTTATTGATTACATGATTCTTACACTCTATATTTGGTGTTTACTGATCGATCGCTGATATTACATAATTATTATCATATTCTCATGCTTATTATATGATAAACTCTGCTTTTAATCCTAATTATTGTTTAATTTATATGCAGGCCCATGGCTAAAGGAAAGGAAAGAGAAATGAGCCCAACGCCCATCAAATTCTGATTTAATTAGAATTAATTCGAACTCTGAAAATCAGGGCAAATCAGAGAAGTTGAAAATCGGTTAAAACAAATCTTCTTAAATCAATCGGTTAAAGCCAAAGAACATAGGCTGTTTCGTCACAATTCTGGACCTAAACTGAAATCCAGCTGAAGATAAAGTCAGATCGTCCCTGGCCATGAAAACGCGACAAAAGCCACGTTTTCGCGGCTTGTTAGAGGTTGTTGGGGGAGCGTTTCCTCCCCCTATCTTCGTACGCCTGTCCCCGTTGGGTTTTGCGTATAAAAATAGGGTTTTTCAGAGACCACAGAGAACGACCAAGCAGAGAGTAGAATTTAGGCTAATTTATAGTTTGTAATTTAGGTTTTTTATTTTCTTTATGCAACTGAAAGGAGAGGATACTTTCATGGAGGAATGAGAGCAAGCTTGTACTGAAGGTGACACCGGTGTAAGTGATCTTTTCTTCCATTGTTATTTGAACCAAATCGAAGTTTCTTTTTCTTCTTTACTCTTGTTTTCGTTTACTTCCCTCTTCTGTGTTTGTGGATCCAAATGAAATCGATAGCCTCGAAGTTTTCTTGCCCTTGCAAGTGTCGTTGATGGCTTATGGTGATGGATATCCATTCTTATGATAGTGTAGCCTGCCCCTTCAATTCATAGTGTAATACGGGAATGGCTAAGACCCTATTTGTCATACTTCGCTCGCCTTCAAGCAAAGATATATCATCAATACGGGTGAAAGGTAAGAAGGCGCCGAAGAGGTAAGTAACTTTTTTAGGTTTTAGTTTTCTTTTCTTTTAATTTTAATGTAAATTACCAACACCACAATCTTCCAAATCTCTTTCACTCTTTTTCAACTTCTTTGTACATATCCATTTCCATTTTCTCCACCTTCTCTATCTACCACTTTCTTCTTAACTTAACTTTAACTCTTTTTCATTTTCTTTTAAAGGACTAAAAGAATATCTTTAACCATTCTTTGTAACTTAAAAAAGTACTTGCTAAAAAAGCTTCTATCGCTAGTCCCTCCTTATGGATCATGACCTGCATAGCTACTTGCTATTGTAGTAGTATTGAGTACTTGCACTTTCTATCTTAAGTTCTAAAATTCTATATTTTTGTGTGCAGGTCTAAACATCAATCAAATTTTGGCGCCGTTGTCAGGGTAGGACGATAAGTTATTCTCTTTTTAGATTTACATTTTTGATTAACTTTCTTCTTTATTCTTGGTGTACAGATTTAACAACAAGAAATTTTTGCTGCAGTGGACATATAAGTGGCCCTGAACTCTGCTCTAGAAAATAGAGCCCAGAAGCCCTCAGATTTGCTATATTCTTGTGGCAATCTGAATGAACTACTAACCTGCATTTTTTGAAGGTGGCTGAATTGTAAAGTTTAATATCTGTAGCTTTTATTTTCTTGTTTGACTTACTGTATATACATTTCTAACAAAATAGTAAAAGGTTGATTGTAAATGCTAAAAATGATTTAGACTTTACATTTAGGCACGTGTCTATTTCGTTTCATTTTCTATTTACTGTTGAAGACTGCTGGAGCCAAGGTATGTGTGCATAGCATTTAGTATAAGGTTCATTCTTGTATGAAATATTGCTTGAGTGTTACTTTCTTCTATATACTTGTACACTGCACTAAATTGATTTAAGGGTTTGTCCTATAAATAAGATAAGGTGGGAAAGTCATTACCCTCTCTTAGCCCACAAACAATCTTCTCACTCACTAACCCAAGCCTAATTAAAATGAGTAGACGTTGGCCCTAGGGACATCTCGGAATTAAATAGGAGGCTAACCTAAGGGAGAAGTTGATTTGAATTTGACTCTTGCCAAATCGGTGTGTAAGGTTGGGGATTGAGGGGCGAAACCCCGAAGGCTAGTGGTTTGGCTTAATTAGGCCCGTCGCTTTTGCGCGGATACCTCCCACCAATTTTGCCCCTACCTGGCCGATTAACTTGTCAAATTCAGTAATATACCCCCCATGGACAGTCTAACCAGTTAAGAGTCGTCAGGTCTAAGGTTTACCCTAACTTAGGTTAGATTTTTTTTCTTTTTATTTGTTTGTTTATTTGTTTGTGTTTGACATTTCCTGTGTGATATAGCTTATAACAATAATTTTTTCAATTTTAATAGTAATCCATATTACACCCTGACCTCTTTTTCAGATATTACCAACCCGGCATATCATAACTTTAACCAACATAGTGTGCCGGATTGGTCTTATCTGAATCAATATAACTCATGCTCCCAATCTTATGACCATAATTTTCAAAATAATTTCAACTTTTCACAAAGTCAATGGGGATTCACCTCTCCCGAGTCAAATTTTCAACCAACTTGTCCTCCTTATGTACCTTGTCCACATATTTCTAATATTCATACTCAGTTCCACTAGTTCAAAACAGAAAACCATCAATCTTGAAAATGAGTATGCGTGAGTCCAAGCAACAATTACAAAATTTGACGCACTCACAATTTCACCACAAATTCTAAAATAAAACTTCATCTTTTCAAGTTCAATCGCAACAAAACGATGAACCAATCGACTATGAAAAGATGCTTGAAGCCATGACTCAGACTCAAATCGCTTGTAATCATGACAAAGATATAATCGTCCAAACTCTCCATTCTCACCATTTGACCATTTCTGATGTCACTAACCATTCTGTTAGAGCCGAAGACTCATGTTATTTTAAAAACAAGATTCCATTTCAGCACACCCATTTGAACTTGCCCAAACCCCAAGTTTTAAAAATAAAATTGACATTTTGACAAGTTATCCCTTTCCTGAAATTGAACTTGAAAATGAATATGATCCTGAACCTAAACTTGGTAATTCAATTCTACTTCTTGATTCAATAATGACTCCGGTGTCTTCACCTGATTTCAATCTTTTTCCCGAGTCAACATTGGATCTTGTGCCAATTCATCATGAAATTGAATCGTCAATATTTTATGATCATCATATTGAACTTGACCAATTTCATACTTTTGAAAGTCCCATTAATAAATTGACAAGTTCTCATTTTTATGAAATTGAACTCAATGAGAAATGTGACCTAGATTCTCAAATTTGTGATCCAGTTCAAATTTCTGAATCAATATTGATTCCTGTTTTGTTACCCACCTTGAGTAATATTTTAGAGTCAGTTTTGATTCCCATACCTGTCATTCTTGAACTTGAATTACTAATGTTAAGTCACATTTTATTGTTGGGAAATGAATGTGGACTTGAGTTTCAACTTCTTGATTTGGACCCACTTCCTGAACCAATCTCGACTCCTGAACCTTTACTTGACTTAAGTCACATTTCTGAGTTGGTAATAGTTCCCATATTTCTTAAGTCCAAGTCAATCATTCCATCTTTTCACACTCCATTTTGGGACAAGGGTGTTGATAAAATTAACTCCGAAATTATTTGTAAAATTTGAAAATTAGATGGGGTAAAATTCTTAATCAGAATCATTCATATATACATCATTTTAATAGGTTATATTAGAGAGATTTCTGGTGGGTTCCTCCGAACTCCACGCAAATTAGATTGGGCCGAATTTCTTGGACCAATCAGACCACCACCGGAACCACCACCTTAAGGTAATATTTTTCTTCCCTTTCTTCTTTTTCATGCATCTATGCATTAATTCATACATTGAGGATAATGTATGAGATAGGTGTGGGGGAGGGTTCTAATATAACTTAGGTTTTCTTTTTTATTAAAAAATTAAAAAATTAAAAAATTAACATTTTCTTTACTTTTAAAAATAAACTTTTTGAAAATAGAAACAATATTTTGACATATTTTTTGTAGGAAATTAAGTCAATTTTAAGGAATAGGAGAATCATAATTAGGATTTCTTATACTTGGTCAAAATAAGATTATTTGTTTGATTTTTAGGGTTAGGAGGATAATTTGTCAAAGTAATTTAGTCTTGATCTTTGCCTTGATGAAATATGCGCACTTTATACACTTACACACTTAGGGTTCAAAAACAAAGATTATTATGCCTTATTAAATATATACATATATATATATACATATATATATACATATATATGTATATGTATATAAATGTGTATATATATATATATATATATATATATATATATATATATATATATATATATGTATATATATATATATATATATGTATATATATATATATATATATGTATATATATATATATATATATATATGTATGTATATATATGTATGTATATATATGTATATATGTATATATATATATATATATATATATATATATATATATATATATATATATGTATACATATATGTGTGTGTGTGTGTGTGTGTGGTGGTGTGTATATGTATATCTCTGAAAAATAAACAAATCTAATTATTTATTAGTTAGGTGCTTTGCCCTAAGCAAGCCTTGGTATTTATGCAAAAGATGATTAGATAAGTTTGAAAAAAAAAGAAACAAAAATATATATATATATATATATATATATATATATATATATATATATATATATATATATATATATATATATATATATATAAATTCTCTGATTAAGTTAGGTATTTGTGCCTCATAAAGCATAAGTATTCACGCCTAAAAGCTGTTCATATAATAAAATCCTTAGTTTTGTGGCCTTGTTTGCTCGAGTCCTTAAGTCCTTGGGGTGTTTTCTCACCCAGTGCCCTAAGACCGTTTGGTTTGGGAGTCACCGATTAAAGACTCATTACATGAACAAATTAGAAAGCCTAATAGAATTAAGGAATAATACCATCAAAAATAAATAAAGCATAAGAGTTAGAGTTAAAGAACCCTTAGTCAAAATTTTCACGGTCACAAAAGTGCATATGACTTAGGGTAAAGTAATAGACTAGATGAGAAGTACAATTTGACTCCTTACTTTGATTGATAACAAATTTTTGAATAGAGACTAAGTTTAGGAATGAAAAATTTTGATTTTCTTATAACTTATAGATTACTTAATTCTTATAATAATATTTCAAATATTTTTCTCTTTCAAAATGTGTTTTCAAAATACTAACATTTTTCTCTTTCTTTATGGATTTTGTGGGTTCAATCCACTGAAAACTCCCACGAGCCAAAACTCGTCCTCTAGGGGAAACTTACAGGTTTAACGGCTTGTTGCACATGCTCAGTGCAATCGCGTGACCTGCGAAAGTAGTCTAATAATTTTTTAATTTAGTTTTGTTGTTTTGCTCGAGGATGAGCAAAAGATAGGTGTGGGGGTGTGATCGGTCGCTGATATTGCATAATTATTATCATATTCTCATACTTATTATATAATAAACTCTGCTTTTAATCCTAATTATTGTTTAATTTATATACTGGCCCATGGCTAAAGGAAAGGAAAGAGAAACGAGCCCAAAGCCCATCAAAATTCTGATTTAATTCAGAATTAATTCAAACTCAGAAAATCAGGGCAGATCAGAGAAGTTGAAAACTGATTAAAATAAATCTTCCAAAATAATTGGTTAAAACCAAAGATTAAAGGCTGTTTCGTCACAATTCTGGACCTAAAATGAAAATCCAGCTGAAGATAAAGTCGGATCGCGAAACCAGGCAACTCTACCCCCAGGTGTGGCTACCTGGCCACACCCTGGCCGCGAAAACGCGACAAAAGCTGTGTTTTCGCGACTTGTTGGAGGCTGTTGGGGGATCGTTTACTCCCCATATCTTCGTACATCTCTCCACGTTGGGTTTTGCCTATAAAAACAGGGTTTTTTAGAGACCACAGAGAACGACCAAGCTGAGAGTAGAATTTAGACTAATTTGCAGTTTGTAACTTAGGTTTTTTATTTTCTTTCATGAAATTTTTATTTTCTTTATGTAACTGAGAGGAGAGGATATTTTCATAGTGGAATGAGCGCAAGCTTGTACTGAAGGTGACATCGGTGTAAGTGATCTTTTTTCTATTGTTATTTGAATCGAATCGAAGTTTCTTTTTCTTCTTTACTTTTGTTTTCGTTTACTTCCCTCTTCTGTGTTTGTGGATCCAAATGAAACCAATACCTCGAAGTTGTCTTGCCCTTGCAAGTGTAGTTGATGGCTTATGGTGATGGATATCCGTTTCTATGATAGTGTAGCTTGCCCCTTCAATTCATAGTGTAATATGGGAATGACCAAGATCCTATTTATCATACTTCGCTCGCCTTCAAGTAAAGGTTCATCGTCGATACGGGTCAAAGGCAAGAAGGCACCAAAGAGGTAAGTAACTTTTTTAGGTTTTAGTTTTCTTTTCTTTTAATTTTAGTGTAAATTACCAACACCACAATCTTCCAAATCTCTTGCACTCTTTTTCAACTTCTTTGTACATATCCATTTTCATTTTCTCCACCTTCTCTATCTACCACTTTCTTCCTAAGTTAACTTTAACTCTTTTTCATTTTCTTTTAAAGAACTAAAAGAAGATCTTTAATTATTCTTTGTAACTTAAAAGAGTACTTACTAAAAAAGTTTCCATCGCTAGTCCCTCCTTGTGGATCACAACCCGCATAGCATTGAGTACTTGCACTTTCTATCTTAAGTTCTAAAATTCTATATTTTTGTGCGCAGGTCTAAACATCAATCATGATTTTGTAGGATCTATATTCAAGCAACACAAACACTAGAGGGGGGTGAATAGTGTTTATAAATTTTTTAAATAAAACTACTTGCAGGAAATAAAAATTCACATGATAAAACTCAGAAAAATGCAAACGCAAAGACAAGAGATTTATCCTGATTCGGTCCTTGTGACCTACGTCCAGTCCCCAAGCAATCCGCTTGAGATTTTCTTTTCCTGATTTGGATATACCCAAAATCAATATCTTGTACACCACTTGACAAAACACCCTTTGCCAAATGTGTACAACTCCTCTTACACTAAGAAGACAAACACCATGTACAACTTCTCTTCTACACCAAGAAGACGCCCTTGTACAATGCTCCTCTTTGAATAATTACAATTGATCCTATAAGCCTTGAATCTGTATGTGATGATGGACAAGGTCTCTTATAGGTAGACTTTCAGAAATCTTCACAATAGAGTAGGAATTGGTGAAGAAACATAAAGTTGAAGCAAGTTTTCAGAAAAAAGAATTTTGAACAGAATTTTTGAGCAGAAAACTTGAGTTTTGAATTGGTGAATTGATCCTAGGACAACATCCCTATTTATAGCTGAAATCTATAGTCAGTTAGGGAAGTTATCAATTCAAATGTGAAATTTAAAACGTTGGATAAAATACCAGAAATCACAACTATACAACAGTCAAAAACTGCTATTAGTCGACTAGGGTATGGAGGTTAGTCGACTATAAGAATAAAATTTTCCAAAGTTAGTCGACTAATATAGGAGGCAAGTCGACTATACTTAGACTGATTTGGATAACAAGTTTCTTGAAACTATTTTTAGTCGACTAGTAGAACAAGAGTAGTCACTATATAAGGGGTTACTCGACTATACTTTAGGGGAAGTCGACTAATTCTAATGACAGACAATAAACAGATAGTTGGGATATTTTTGTGGAAGGACTTAGTCGACTGGGGAAATTGTCAAGTCGACTAGGGGATAGGTTAGTCGACTATAGGTTGGGTCAAGTCGACTATATAAGTATTCTGTGTGTATTCAAGGCTTTTAACAATAATTCTAAAAATACACATAAATACTCAAAGTCTTCGTCTAAGGTTGAACAATCAGAACTCTATATAAATGTTTGAGATAGAGCTCCAAATGCATCTATATCACTTTGTTATTCATCATCAAAATCTTTCAATCTTGTAGGCTTCAATATTCTCCCCCTTTTTGATGATGACAACCTGTATTTATGAAAACTCTCCCTGCAGAGAAACTTCCCCTGCAGTAAACAGATTATAACAAATAGATATGTAACAAGTCAAGTGTTCTTGTTCTCCCCTGCATAAAGTATAAAAATATTTTCATATAACAAGTGTTCCCTGCATTGCCATATCACAATATTGCTAAATATGTATCATATATCCATTATCACAACACACATATATCAACACAGAATTTTTCTTAGTCTTAGTAACACAAAATTTTCTCCCCCGTTGTTATGAACAAAAAGAGAAATAGCATAGATCATAAAAAGTTACATTAACAATCATTGTTTTCAGAATAAAACAGAAAATGTCAAGTACAATAAAACCTAAAAGAGTCTTAACCAAAAAAATAAAAAACGAGGTAAGAAATGCCAAAAACAAAACACGTAGCAAAGCCAACTCCATAAGCATCAAATGTCGGATCCGGGAGGAGGAGGTGGTGGAAAATGGGTCTTGAGGATATCTAGAATTTCCTTTTGAGTTGTGTCAAACGAGTCCATCTTCAGTTGCACACTCATAAAATGGTCCATCAGTAAAGATTGATTTGAGAGTAATGCATTCTGAGAGTCCTGAATGAATTGTTGTTTGGCATGTAGAAACTCTATTTCAACAAAAGAGAGTTGTAGAAAGCATCGGGATATGAAGGAGGTGGTTGAGATGAAGAGGGTTCAGTGAAAGGAGGCTAAGTAGAGGAAGAAGGAGCTTGAGTTGAACTTTGTGGAGGAGGAGAGAGAGGTTGTGGAGGAGGTTGAGAAAAATCATGAAGTTTCATACGATGAAGTACGGCACGATCAAAAGGCTCGAAAACCTTGACAACACTCGTTTCGGAAGCAAGATCTATGTGAAATTTCTGAAACACATGTGATAAAAAGGCTCCATATGGTAGGAAGGAGGTATGGTCCTTAACAAGAGTATCAAAGATTATCTTTACCCAATTGACTTCTAGTCCAGCCATGATGGCATAGACCCAAGTGGCTAAATCACGGGAATAATAGTTATAACTCCCGGTTTTAGGGCAAATGTTATAGGCAAGGATACGACCAATAAGACGGGGAATGGGTTTCAATTTATTGTTAAACATAGGTAATCCTTGACCTGAAAGAAATATATTTGATAAGACCTCCGCATCATTCATATTAATGTCATTAATAGAGAGGCTGTGATAAGGAATTGAAAAAATACGACCTAAGAATTTAGGGGATAACTTGATATTGATACCTTTAACCATAGAATATATATGAACATCATCCTCATTGTCTTCATAGGTTAAGTTGGTATAAAACAAGCGAATCAAGAAAGGATAATAGCCTTGTCTAGAATCAGTAGAGAATATATGATAAAGATCACAATTTTGTAAATATGAGATAATATCATAGTCATTAAAGTTCTCATATTTAACAAACCTACCAGGTAAAATTTCTAATGAAGAAATTCTAAGGAAATCATCTTCTAGGGCAGGATTTTTCAGAAAAGCCCTAAAATCAGCTTGAGATGAGGAAGAAGATGGTGTAAATTTGGTTTTCTTAGACCTAGACTCAAATTAAAGGAAGATAAAGCAAGAATTGGAAGGAAACTGCAGAGATTGGAACAGATTTACCAAGAAATTTGAAGGAACAAGGAATGGGTTCACTGCTGCTGTTGAATCATGTAGTCGACTGGTTCTATCTGCTGGAAAGAGGAACCGGGTGAAAACTAGGGTTTTTATTACGGTAAAGGGTAGAAAGAAGTGGTAAATACAAAATCAATGGTTATGATTGAAAATAGAGAAAGATCGGATCCAGATTGAATGATATGGGTCGGGTTTCGAAAGTTAAAAACCAATAACAGAACACAGTTTTTCACAAAGTTAGTCGACTTGGGGTTTGTGACTAGTCAACTAATCCAGATACTAGTCGACTATTTTTTCGATATAGTCGACAAACTATTAATAGCTCAAAAAATCCATGTTTCTGTTAGATGCAATTAGTCGACTAGGACACCGTTAAGTCGACTAGTTGTTTAATAAGTCGACTAATAGGCCTTGATAAGTCGACTAATGGTTGAAAAAATGCCTTCAAACAATTAAAATATTCAAAGATCAGAAATATTGAGAATACCCAAATCTCTTCAAAATCTCATGAAAATATCTTCTTTAAGAGGTTTTGTAAAAATATCTGCAATTTGATTATCAGTTGATATAAAATTTAGAGAAATATCACCTTTTAAAGCATGATCACGTAAAAAATGATGTCTAATATCAATATGCTTAGTACGTGAATGATGAACTGGATTTTTAGATAAGTTAATAGCACTGGTATTATCACACATAATAGGTGAGTTTGTGATAGACATGTCATAATCAAATAAGGTTTGTTTCATCCATAAAATTTGAGCACATGCAATAGTAGCCGGGATATATTCTGCTTTGGTTGTTGATAATGATACAGAATTTTACTTTTTACTGAACCATAATATTAGTGAATGTCCCAAAAAGTGACAAGTATCACTAGTATGTTGGCCCAAAGGCCTTCCACTCTAGTTTTGATGATGATTAACTCATGTAGTTATGTGTACTAATAATCTTGTGATTTTAAGTTTCAGATCATTAACCAAGATATTAGTTGGTGTTTAGCTTCAACAAGATGATTTGGAAGCTTGCACATGTTGATTCAAGAGCCCGCGCATCAAAGATATATATAGCACTTGCCCGGTGAATCAAGAGTTTTTGGATCGAGCCGACTTGGAGATTGCGCTCTAGCTTGGAGTTTGCGCTCTACAAGAAGACTTAGGTATCCATAGTTTTAGTTTGGATTTAGATCCTAATTGTAAAGATTAGTATAGTATGATAAGCTTAAGTTCACAACACACACGTTTCATGTTTTGGTTTTCGGTTTTAGGTTTAACCGATCTTGGTTTTCATGAATAGATTTTATATCAAAACAAGTTTACATGGTTTATGTATATTAGATTTGTTCTATATACATGCATGCTTCAATTGTTTAAACAAACTTAGTTTGATAATCTACTTCATGAGTTTTATGTTTTGATATTTATAACAAAACATATTTTTGGACTTAATGACAAAAATCATGATATATACATGTTTCATGTATATTGGATTTCTATCCATATGCATCATGCTTCAAAATTTTTAAATATCATAGTTTTGTATTATGGATGAGTTTTGGACAAAAGGTATTCTCTATTCAAGATTCCAAGTTTTAGAAAATACAAGTTTTGGTTTTTGGTAAAAATAATATGCTACAAAAATAGTTCATGTTGATTGATATTTGAGCTAAACTTTTTATCACAAGTTTATATATCAATGCAAAATGCAAAAACTATTTTTGGGGATTTTTACAAGAGTTAAAAGATTTATTGGAATATTTTTTTTTACCTCAGTTTTCTGACCTATTTGCTGCCTGCCAGGCAAGGTCGGTCGACCGCACGGTCGACCGCACCAAGTAGCCAGTCGACCGGGCGGTCGACCGACGTGCACAGAAACGTGCACGCTGGTTACAGCCTTGGCCGGTCGACCGAGCGGTCGACCGACTGAGAGCAGTTTGCTCTCGGTTTGTTTGGGTCGACCGGGCGGTCGACTGGGTGTTGCAACGTTCAAAAATTTGAACGTTGGGCGGTCGACCGACCGGTCGACCGATAGGGCAAAACTGGCAAAAATAGCTGCCAACGGCTAGTTTCCAATTCTGCCTATAAATACCCCATTTGCAAGAGTTTTTCTCTAAGGTTTTTGGTGCGAATTTTTTCATACTCTCTGGTGTTTTTGCTGCAATTAAAAGAAGTTTTTGAACTCATATTGAACAATCTATTTTGAGGTTTTTGCTAGGGTTTGGAAAATCAAAGAAGAGGTTTTTGGGAAAAGCTTTTGATTGAACTTCACCATCTTGATTTTTATTGTTTTCCCAAGGATTTTTCTTTGTGATTTTGATTTCCATTCCATTGGTTTTCTCCACACTTGAGCTAAAATCTACTATCTTCTCTATAGGATTTTGTGTGGGAAAAAGAGATTGTTTTGTGGTTGTTGTTTGAAACCACTAAGTTGTAAACCCAATTCTTACTTTGTGCCATTTCCCTCATTGTGTTGAGGAGGTTGTGCAACTTGGGTTGTGAGGTGTTTTGTGTAAGCTTGGTGCTAATCCCTCAAGTTGTGAGGTGATTGTTTGTTGGATTGGAGGAGTGCCTCAAGGAGGAGGTTGTGTTTGTAAGGAAGGGAGTTGGGAACTCCTTGTAATTGTGATTGCCCCAAATCCTCGGTGGAGGTTCCCTTTGTGGGAGTCCTTTGTGGACAAGCTAGTGGATTGAAAATCCTTCGTGTGTCGAAGGCGGGGATGTAGAGCTGGGTGCTCGAACCTCGGAACATATCTCTTTGTTTGTGCTTGATCCATTGACTCTTGCTCTCTCTCTTTACTTTGTGCCTTGCATTTCTATTCATATTGTACATCATATTTGCTTGGCTTGGTTGTGTGTGCATCACTTGTTGATCACACTTGAGTGCTTATTGCTTTAAGTTTTTAAATTCCGCATTTAGTTTCATTGATTAGCATTGTCACCTATTCACCCCCCCTCTAGGTGACTTTTCAATTGGTATCAGAGCTAGTGCTCCTGATATTTAGGTTTAACCACCTAGGAGTTAAGATCTTGGTTTGCTAATCTTCATTTGCATTATCATTTGCACACATATTAGTTTGCACTCATGGCTAGCCCTCTTATGTTTGACCATTTTAGACTTGATGCTTGGAAGGTGGACATGACTAGGCATTTAAAAACTCTAGGTCATCTAGTTTATCAAGCAATCACTATAGAAACCCTCCCAAATACTAGCAAGCATAAGAAGGCCAATGCACTTGCACTTAAAACACTTAGAGCATCTTTTGATAATAATCTTTTACTTGTTTTTGATAGTTTTGATTCGGCTTTTGCAGTTTGGAGCGTCTTGACATCTCCGGAGCTTCCAAGGATCATTAACAATATGAGGAGATCTATGAGAGATGTATCCGAAGAGCCCTGTTTTATGGAATATGGGAATGACACCCATGAGGTACAATCGGACTCTCAAATAGATGATAGCTCTAGTTCATATTGCGATGGTTGTTTTGAAGTTCAAAATTTGAATGTTGACCTTGCTTCTAAACTTGAAAATTTTATGGAAAAACATGAGATTTTGAAAAAGAAACATTTTGACTTAAAAGAAGAATTAAAGGATTTTTGTTCAACTTTTGAATCGGTTTTGCAAGAGAAAGAAGAGATTATTAGTGAACGTGACTCACTTGAATCTCAACTTGAAATTGCTTTAAAAGAAATTGAAGTTTTGAAAAACAAAAATGATTGTGATGATGTTGTAGAACACAATGAAGTTTTGTCTTCTAGATTGGATCTTATTTTTAAAGAAAATCTTTCTTTAAAAATAAAATTGATGCTATCACTAAAGAATTGGATTTGGTTTTGAAGAAAAATGAATCTTTGCAAAATGATATTGATATGCATGTTTGCCATGATAGTGTAGCTTCTTGTTCTAGCACACCTATTGCATGCTCCACTTTATCTTCTAGCATTAAAAATGACATAAATAATTTGAAGAAAAGTGTTGATAGTTTGGGCTCCACTTTGAGCCATTGTGCCATGAATCACTCACGCTTGGAAACCTTGGTTCGCAAGAAACAAGCTCCAACCTTGCATGCACACACCTCTAGGCATACACATGCTTTTCATGATCACCACCATCATATGTATGCTCACGTGTACACATGTACACATTGTGGTCGAAAAGGCCACCTTGCTAGATTTTGTTATGATCGCATTTATCATGAAAATTTAGCAACTAATTTTGTTTGGGTGAGAAAAGAAACTAACCCCGTGGATCCACTAGAAAATGGGTACCAAAAACCACCTCTTTGACTTTTGATGTAGGTGGGAGCTCTCGCATCACGTGAGGGTTTTGGTGCCTTGAGGTGGATGCGTTCTAAGCCTAAAAGAGAACCATTTGGATGCTTCACTCTCAAGGGGATTTGGTGGGTGGACCACCGTGTTTTGGAGAACTAGAGAAGTGCCCTTCATCGGATTTGGTATCATTCTCTAACTCCCGTTTTATTTTGCATGCTTTTAATGTTCATCTATTTATAGCATGTGTTGTTGTTCATTATGCTTATGCTATGTTAGTTAGATTAGTGTTATACATGTTTAGTTACTTGAGCACCCATGTTTCATATGGATCTATATTTAGTGTTCTCACCTTGTTTAGAACTAACATGTATACCCTAGATCTAATGCACATACATTTACATTATGACCATTTGGATGTTTATGATTATATGATGATTTGTTTTGATGACTCATGTTTTAGTATGATATTTGCCATGTTTATTAGACTTATGCTTTACATGATTAGTGGTTGAGACACCCATGATTAGTATGGACCCATATTTTGTGTTCTCTTTATATTTTAGCTATCATGTTAATCATAGATCTAAAGCACATGTCTTTGTCATGCTAATCATAAGGTTGACTATGACTTTGTTTTAATAATTCATGTTTTTGATTATTATGATCGTATTGATTGTTGACCCGTTTCATGCTTCATGTTTTGACTACTTGCTTGAATTATAGTTTTCATTAAGACTAGGATTTATACTTGTACAACTAGTGAGATACAAATAAACCTTTATATATGTTTGTGCTTGAACGCTTATTAGTATTCACTTGATGTACTAGTATAGTCTAGTTTTGATGATTCTTGCATTTGACTTGTATTCATCATTTTACATGTTTTGTTTGACTTCATGTATATGTCCATCTTGACCAAACTATCATTTATACATATACATCCTTGAGCCACGTGCCTTCATGCATATACTTTTTGTGGTCTCATTGTGTTTAGGATATGTATGTATACTTTAGTTTGTACATGACATACATATGCCTTGAAGTTTAAATCGTTTGGATGAATTTCATGTTTTCTAAGTGATTTGACATTTATGATGAATTTCATTTTTTTTAAAAAAATGATTTCAATTGGTGATTTCACAATGAATTTCATATGAGCTTGATTGTCTATTTTCATGTTGATATGTTTCTCACAACACTTGTACACTCACCCTATTTAATGTTTTCTCATGACTTAGTTTTCATAAGTACAAATTGTGCTATATGGATTTTTGAGTGTTTTAGTGCCATGTGGTTTACATGCGTCTTCATGAAAAATATTTTTATTTGAAGGATCTCATACTAGTTGATTCATATAACTAGTTGTGTTATTCTTCATTTGGTAGTGATTTTCAAACGTACTCTACTTTTAAAATCTATTTTTGAAAACCCCTACCATCAATGGGCGGTTGGATGGGAGATCATGTTCATGCATGCTTTATGTTGAAAATCATTTAAAACTTGAATCATGAAATGGGTGGTAGTTGATATGAGATATACACTTGATCTTATTGTTGTTTCAATTGGTATCATTGAATTCTTTCAATTGGTATCAATCTTGACATCCTTTTGTATACTCATATATGTTTTGTTTTATATATGTATGCTTACACTTCATTTAGTATCAATTTCAATTGGTATCTATTTCTTACATACATATATAGATGATTTATTTGTGCTTATTATATCCCTATATCTTGAAGCACAAATTTTGTTTATGATAAGCTTGATTTTTTTATGACCATCATTTTCAATTGATTCAATTTTCAATTGGTATCTTTATACAAGCATTATCATTATCTTGCTTATGCTAAGCTTGAGCTTTAACATTATTTCAATTGACTTAGTTTTCAATTGGTATTTAGTTTACCATTGGTTTTGTTTCCCACTCCCTAACTTTATAATGAAAAATGATTAAAGAATGATTATTGATTTTTAATTGGTTTCATTTGCTTATAAAGATAAATATCTTCAATTGGTATCTAGATGCATTTGTTTACTCAAAATTGGTATCATTGTGTTTTTCAATTGGTATCATGTGTTTTATTTTTAATATGTTTTAATTTCAATTGGTATCATATTTGTTTTCAATGCCCTTCTTACTTTCAATTGGTAATTGGTAGGCATTTCTTAAATGTTTTTATGTTCACTTTCTTTTGGTATCATAATGCACTTCAATGACACATTTTTTTTAATTGGTATCATTTTTGGTGTCACCCCTTGAAGTAGTTTATTGATTCTTTGTTTCATATATTTAGGGGGAGAAGAATTCATATCTATTTTGTTTTTACCCCTTTGTTGATGATTGACAAAAAGGGGGAGAAGAATTTGGAGTTGATATGCATGAGTTTTCAGTTTTATGTTCATTTCATCTCCATTGGTATCAAGAGCATTATGAGTTTTGTTTTTATTAATATCCATTGGTATCAAGAGCATTATGAGTTTTGTTCTTATTAGTATCAAGAGTTTTGTTTGGAATCAAGAGCATGTTTCATATGCATATTCATGCATCTTATTGTCTGTTTATTCCTATGCATGAGTTAAGGGGGAGCTTCTTTGAAGCTTTACTTTAATCCATGCATATATAACTCCATGAGTTTTGTCATCATCAAAAAGAGGGAGATTGTTGGCCCAAAGGCCTTCCACTCTAGTTTTGATGATGATTAACTCATGTAGTTATGTGTACTAATAATCTTGTGATTTTAAGTTTCAGATCATTAACCAAGATATTAGTTGGTGTTTAGCTTCAACAAGATGATTTGGAAGCTTGCACATGTTGATTCAAGAGCCCGCGCATCAAAGATATATATAGCACTTGCCCGGTGAATCAAGAGTTTTTGGATCGAGCCGACTTGGAGATTGCGCTCTAGCTTGGAGTTTGCGCTCTACAAGAAGACTTAGGTATCCATAGTTTTAGTTTGGGTTTAGATCCTAATTGTAAAGATTAGTATAGTATGATAAGCTCAAGTTCACAACACACACGTTTCATGTTTTGGTTTTCGGTTTTAGGTTTAACCGATCTTGGTTTTCATGAATAGATTTTATATCAAAACAAGTTTAAATGGTTTATGTATATTAGATTTGTTCTATATACATGCATGCTTCAATTGTTTAAACAAATTTAGTTTGATAATCTACTTCATGAGTTTTATGTTTTGATATTTATAACAAAACATATTTTTGGACTTAATGACAAAAATCATGATATATACATGTTTCATGTATATTGGATTTCTATCCATATGCATCATGCTTCAAAATGTTTAAATATCATAGTTTTGTATTATGGATGAGTTTTGGACAAAAGGTATTCTCTATTCAAGATTCCAAGTTTTAGAAAATACAAGTTTTGGTTTTTGGTAAAAATAATATGCTACAAAAATAGTTCATGTTGATTGATATTTGAGCTAAACTTTTTATCACAAGTTTATATATCAATGCAAAATGCAAAAACTATTTTTGGGGATTTTTACAAGAGTTAAAAGATTTATTGGAATATTTTTTTTTTTACCTCAGTTTTCTGACCTATTTGCTGCCTGCCAGGCAAGGTCGGTCGACCGCACGTTCGACCGCACCAAGTAGCCAGTCGACCGGGCGGTCGACCGACGTGCACAGAAACGTGCACGCTGGTTACAGCCTTGGCCGGTCGACCGAGCGGTCGACCGACTGAGAGCAGTTTGCTCTCGGTTTGTTTGGGTCGACCGGGCGGTCGACCGGGTGTTGCAACGTTCAAAAATTTGAACGTTGGGCGGTCGACCGACCGGTCGACCGACAGGGCAAAACTGGCAAAAATAGCTGCCAACGGCTAGTTTCCAATTCTGCCTATAAATACCCCATTTGCAAGAGTTTTTCTCTAAGGTTTTTGGTGCGAATTTTTTCATACTCTCTGGTGTTTTTGCTGCAATTAAAGAAGTTTTTGAACTCATATTGAACAATCTATTTTGAGGTTTTTGCTAGGGTTTGGAAAATCAAAGAAGAGGTTTTTGGGAAAAGCTTTTGATTGAACTTCACCATCTTGATTTTTATTGTTTTCCCAAGGATTTTTCTTTGTGATTTTGATTTCCATTCCATTGGTTTTCTCCACACTTGAGCTAAAATCTACTATCTTCTCTATAGGATTTTGTGTGGGAAAAAGAGATTGTTTTGTGGTTGTTGTTTGAAACCACTAAGTTGTAAACCCAATTCTTGCTTTGTGCCATTTCCCTCATTGTGTTGAGGAGGTTGTGCAACTTGGGTTGTGAGGTGTTTTGTGTAAGCTTGGTGCTAATCCCTCAAGTTGTGAGGTGATTGTTTGTTGGATTGGAGGAGTGCCTCAAGGAGGAGGTTGTGTTTGTAAGGAAGGGAGTTGGGAACTCCTTGTAATTGTGATTGCCCCAAATCCTCGGTGGAGGTTCCCTTTGTGGGATTCCTTTGTGGACAAGCTAGTGGATTGAAAATCCTTCGTGTGTCGAAGGCGGGGATGTAGAGCTGGGTGCTCGAACCTCGGAACATATCTCTTTGTTTGCGCTTGATCCATTGACTCTTGCTCTCTCTCTTTACTTTGTGCCTTGCATTTCTATTCATATTGTACATCATATTTGCTTGGCTTGGTTGTGTGTGCATCACTTGTTGATCACACTTGAGTGCTTATTGCTTTAAGTTTTTAAATCCGCATTTAGTTTCATTGATTAGTATTGTCACTTATTCACCCCCCTCTAGGTGACTTTTCATAGTACTCTTCCGATTAGATTTACATCCCGCAAAATCAGCATTACTATATGATAGTAAATCAAATGTGCTTGATTTTGGATAAAATAAGCCATAATTGAATGTGTTATTAATATATCGAAGAATCCTTTTCACTACTTTAAGATGTGATTCCTTAGGATTTGATTGATATCTAGAACATAAGCAAACACTGAACATAATATCAGGTCTACTTGAAGTAATATATAGTAAAGAACTAATCATACCTCGATATAGTTTTTGATCAACATTCTTACCATTTTCATCTTTGTCTAGGAATGTAGTAGTACTCATGGGAGTATTCTTATGACCAAAATTTTTCATACCAAATCTTTTCAGAAGTTCCTTTGCATACTTGCATTGGGAAATGAAGATTACATCATTCATTTGCTTTATTTGCAGACCGAGAAAGTAAGTAAGTTCGCCCATGTGGCTCATCTCAAATTCACTCTGCATAGTCTTCGAAAATTCTTGACAAAGATTATCGTTAGTAGATCCAAATAAAATATCATCAACATATATTTGAATAATTAAGATATCTTTATTAACATGTTTAATAAAGAGAGTTGTATCTGCTCTCCCCATCTTAAAATCAGAATTTAAAAGAAAACTTTTTAATCTATCATACCAAGCATAGGGTGCTTGTTTTAAACCATATAAAGCTTTCTTAAGTTTAAAAACATGGTTTGAAAATTTTTCATATTCAAAACCTGGAGGTTGTTCAACATAAACAGTTTCCTTAATAAAATCATTTAAAAAGGCACTTTTAACATCCATTTGATAAAGTTTGAAATTCGTAAAGAAAGAAAAAGCAAGTAAAATACGAATTGATTCAAGCCTAACTACTGGTGCATAAGTTTCATCAAAATTAATACTTTCTTCTTGATTGTATCCATGTGCTACTAACCTTACTTTGCTCTTAATAACTTGACCTGATTCATTAAGTTTGTTCTTAAAGACCCATCTGGTTCCAATGACTGAATGATCAGTAGGACGTTGTACAAGATCCCAAATATCATTTCTGACAAATTGATTCAACTCTTCTTGCATTGCAATTGTCCAAAAATCATCTGCACATGCTTCTTTGATGTTCTTCGGTTCAATGAGTGATATGAAAGCAATTTGTGTCATGTAGTTCAACTTGGATCTCGTCTGAATGCCTTGATTTATATCTCCAATAACCAAATCATGTGGATGATTTCTTACTTCAACATATGCTTTAGTAACTCGGTAGGAGTCTCATCAACATTAGAAATGTTAGTATCATCAGAAGATATAACAGTATTATCAATAGAAGTATCTATGATATTATCATCATCATGTGAAGAAGTATTAGAAATAGGTTTAGTCAAAGACTCATCAAATTTAGCATGTAATGATTCTTCAATAGTAAATATTTTCTCATTAAATATTCTATATACTTTACTTTGAGTAGAATATCGAACAAAAATACCTTCATTGGATCTAGCATCAAATTTATCTAAAGAATCTTTTGTATTTAAGATAAAACATTTACATCCAAAAATCTTGAAATAAGAAACTTTTAGAATTCTATTATAAAATAATTCATAAGATGTTTTATTTAAAATAGGTCGAATAAGCACACAATTTAAAACATAACATGCAGTAGCAACAGCTTCAGCCCAAAAACATTTTGGTAAATGACTTTCCATAAGCATAGTTCTAGCACATTCTTGCAAGGTCCTATTCTTTTTCTCCACAACACCATTTTGAGGAGATGCTCTAGGAAATGCAAAGTTATGTGTAATACCATACTTATTACAGAAATTTGCAAAAGATTCATTTTCAAATTCTCCTCCATGATCACTTCGAATAGTGACTATGTTTAGAGACTTTTGATTTTGAATTCTTTTACAAAAAACTTGAAAACTCATCAAAAGTATCATTTTTATTTTTTTAGAAAAATTACCCATGAAAAACGTGAATAATCATCAATAATAATAAAAACATACCTACTTTTGTTTAAAGAAGCAACACGAGTAGGACCAAATAAATCCAAATGTAACAGTTCTAAAGGTCTATTGGTAGAAACTAAATCTTTAGATTTAAAAGATGATTTAACTTGTTTTCCTAATTGACAAGAATCACAAAAATAATCCTTTTTAAAAGCTATTTTTGGAAGACCTTTATCTAAATCAAATTTAGAAATCTTAGAAATTGTTTTCATATTCAAATGACCAAATCTTTTATGCCATAAAAAATAATCATTATTAGAAGCAAGTAAACATAAGTTATCATTTGATGATATACAGATTATTGATAACTCATAAATATTATTGTTACGAAAACCTTTAAACAAAATATCTTTCATGTTAGTATCATATATAAGACATGCATCTTTTTTCAAAAATAATTTTATAACCCTTATCACATAACTGACTAATACTTAATAGATTGTGTTTTAAACCTCTTACCAAAAGAATATTTTCAATAAGGGGTTTTGAAATGTTACCAACCATGCCGGTACCAATAACCTTTCCTTTGTTATTGTCTCTAAATATTACTGTATCTCCCTTTTTGATTTGAACGGAAGACAGTAGTTGAATGTGTCCGGTCATGTGTTTGGAACACCCACTATCAAGTATCCACTTTTCTTTATAAGGTACCTCATCTTCTTGAGCCATGAAACAGATATTGGCGGCTTCAGTGGCTTCTTCTTCATCAGAGGAAGATGAGTCGCTATCATCCCAAGTTGCTTGGAAGGCTTTCTTCTTCCTGTTGAACTTATTGAAATTCTTGAAGTGTCCTTTTGATTTCATCAATGGGCAATCCTTGTTTATGTGACCTGGTTTGTTACACTTAAAACAAATAGGATTATCATTAGTATCTTTATTCTTTTTAAACTTACCTTGTTTTAAGAACCTTTTGAATTTTCTTGAAAGCATCGTCATCTCCTCTTCATCGTTATCTAAATTGTCCATATATGAGGATGTATGGAAGGCAAGTACTTTCTTCTTGAATTGAAGTTGTTGTTCGTCCTTCTTTCTATCTTCGAGTTGCACTTCATATGCCATTAGATTACCAATAAGGTTTTCTAATGACATTATTAAGAAATCATTCGCTTCTTCTATTGCAGTAGTTTTCTTCTCCCAATCTGGTGTGAGTGCACGAAGGATCTTGCGAACTTTTTTGACTTGGGTGGGATGCTAATGAATTTGTTATGTCAGTGAACCTTGTAACCATTTCTGAGATGGTTTCATTCTCCTTCATTTTAAAAAGTTCAAACCTGTGGACAAGAATAGAAATTTTAGATTCTTTAACCTTATTTGTGCCTTCATGTGTTACCGTAGAGTGTGCCATATTTGATTAGCAGAAGTGGCTATTGACACACGGTTGAATTCTTCTTTAGTTAAGGCACAGAATAAAGCATTCATCACGTTGGCATCAAGGTTCGCATTCTTCTTTTGATCATCACTCTAAGCGGTGTAGTTAGTTGTTGGCTTGGTGTATGGTGCTTCTACTATGTTTCATAGTTCATAGTTGAGCGATTGTAAGTAGATCTTCATTCTACACTTCCAATAATTGTAGTTGGATCCATCGAATAGCGGTGGACGTTGTGTAGAATGTCCTTCTTTGAATTGTGTTGAAGGGAACTCCGTTGCCATCCTTACTCTAATACCAAGTGTAGAATCTATATTCAAGTAACACAAACACTAGAGGGGGGTGAATAGTATTTATAAATTTTTAAATAAAACTACTTGCAGGAAATAAAAATACACAAGATAAAACTCGAAAAAATGCAAACGCAAAGACAAGAGATTTATCCTGGTTCGGTCCTTATGACCTACGTCCAGTCCCCAAGCAATCCGCTTGAGATTTTCCTTTTCTGATTTGGATATACCCAAAACTAATAACTTGTACACCACTTGACAAAACACCCTTTGCCAAATGTATACAACTCCTCTTATACCAAGAAGATAAACACCTTGTACAACTTCTCTTCTACACCAAGAAGACGCCTTTGTACAATGCTCCTCTTTGAATGATTACAATTGATCCTATAAGCCTTGAATCTGTATGTGATTGTGGACAAGGTCTCTTATAGGTGGACTTTCAGAAATCTTCACAATAGAGTAGGAATTGGTGAAGAAACAGAAAGTGGAAGCAAGTTTTTAGAAAAACAGAATTTTGAACAGAATTTTTGGGCAGAAAACTTGAGTTTTGAATTGCTGAATTGATCCTAGAATAACATCCCTATTTATAGCTGAAATCTATAATCAGTTAGGAAAGTTATTAATTCAAATTTGAAATTTAAAACATTGGATAAAACACCAGAAATCACTAACTGTATAACAGTCAGAAACTGCTATTAGTGGACTAGGGTATGAAGGTTAGTCGATTATAAGAACAAAATATTCCAAAGTTAGTCGACTAATATAGGAGGCAAGTCGACTATACTTAGACTGATACGAATAACAAGTTTCTGGAAACTAGTTTTTGTCGACTAGTAGAACAAGAGTAGTTGATTATATAAGGGGTTACTCGACTATACTTTAGGGGAAGTCGACTAATTTTGATGACAGACAATAAACAGAGAGTTGGGATATTTTTGTGGAAGGACTTAGTCGACTGGGGAAATTGTCAAGTCGACTAGGGAAAAGGTTAGTCGACTATAGTTGGGTCAAGTTGACTATATAAGTATTGTGTGTGTATTCAAGGCTTTTAACAATAATTCTAAAAATACACATAAATACTCAAAGTCTTCATCTGAGGTTGAGCAATCAGAACTCTGTATAAATGCTTGAGATAGAGCTCCAAATGCATCTGTATCACTTTGTTATTCATCATCAAAATCTTTCAATCTTATAGGCTGCAACAGATTTTTTTTATTTCATGAGCATATATGTGCTTTATTGCTATTTGAGTGTCAATGATCATGTGATTTTTATGTTTTCATGGGATATTTATTATTTTATTCCACGCTTGAAGGATTTCAAACTATTTTAAAAATTACTTTAAATTAGTTCATTATTCTTCATATGTTAGTGATTTTCAAACTATGCTAAAATATTTTCAATTCATGATTTTTGAAAACCCCTACCAACCAAAAGGCGGTTGGATGGGCGATCATGCCTTGTATACTCTTATTGAATATCTTTTAAACATGTGCATGAATAGGGTGGTTGGTATGAGTTATACACATAATCTTCATGGAATTCTATTTTGTATACTCATATATGTTTTCAATATATGTATGCTTCAAATTTCATTTGGTATTCTCATTTACATACATACAAATATATGACCTTGCTTGTGCGTGTTTTACAATAATTTTTTTACAAAGCACAAAATTATTTATACTAAACTCGACTTATTTTAAATATTAATTGGTATCTTTACAAGCTTTTACATTAATTTACAATTGGTATTTATATTTTTTTGGTATCAAAATGTATTTCATGCTACATTTTAATTGGTACTTACAATTGGTATCAATTTCACTTTCTATTGATATCAAAATCTACTATTGGTATCTTAAAATAATTGTTTATCTACAAAGAGTACCAATATTTATTTTTATCAACTAAAATTTGATTTCAATTGGTATCAAAATTTATTTTGTATACTCATGTTTTCTATATATGTATGGAGCATATCGAAAGTAACATTATATTTCTCTGATACATACATATAGATATTTTCTTACACTTTAAACATATATGCCATACAGTTTTAGCACAAATTATCTCTTACTAAGCTTGATTTAGCTCATATTGTCAATTATTTTTCAATTGATATCATATGCAAGCTTATACATTATTTTTATTGGTGTTTCATAAAGGGGGAAAAATTCTTATTTTATCTTTAAATTGGTTTTACTTTTCAATTGGTATCTTACCCAGTCTTTATGATGAAAAATATTTTACTTTAGTATATGCTTACATTTTCAATATTAGTATCAATAATTTTAAATTGGTATTACTTTCAAATTGGTATCCTTATTGCAAAATATAGTGTTTACATAAAAATTTGGTATTTACCTTCAATTGATACCATGTCCTTTTATTGGTATCAATTCACAAAAAGGATTGTTTCTGTCAATTGGTTCTTTCAATTGATTGTATTCATTGGTACCAAAATTTTGTTTTAAAATATATTTATTGTTTGTTCGTCTTCACCCCTTTGTTGATGAGTGACAAAAAGGGGGAGAAGGATTTAGGTTTATATATGCATGCTTTACTATGTGTTTATGCATATATCTTATTTTATTGGTGTCTTGAATTTCATTGCATATCTTTATATGTTTATTGATCAGGCATATGTTAAGGGGGAGCTTCTAGGAAGTCTATCCTTAATGGATGCATATATATAACCTCATAAATTTTGTCATCATCAAAAATGGGGAGATTGTTAGCCCAGAGGCCTTTCACCTTAGTTTTGATGTTGACTAACTTACGAAGGCTAGTTTACTAATGATCTTGTGTTTATTTAGTTTCAGTTATTGATCAAGATATTAGTAGGTGTTTAGCTTCAACAAAGGAGTTTTAGAGCTAACTCATGTTGATTAAAGAGCTCGCGCGTCAAGGTCGCATCTAGAACTCAGATGGAGTCAAGCTCTTTGGATCGTGTTTGGATCGAATCGGCTTAGAGAAGGAGTTCTACAAGAAGACTTCAGTTTGTATTTAGTTTAGCTTGTATTTAGATCTTGTGTAAAAATAGATAGTGTTGATATGCTCAAGTTCATACACACACACAAGTTCAGTATGTTTGGTTTTGGTTTAACCGGTTTTAAATTTCAAGTTCACATATATATAGTTTTCATGAATAGACAGAATCAAAACAAGTTTACATGGTTTAATGTATATTGGATTTTATCTATATATATTTGTGCTTCATACATTTGGAAAAACTTATTTTGATGGTCTATTTCATGTGTTTAGAGTTTTGTAATTAACAAAACCTAATTTTAGATTTCATGTCAAAAATATAAATATATCTTTTACATGTGTATTAGATTCTATCCATATACAATATACTTCAAAAGAGTTTAAATATCTTGTTTTTGTATTTATACAAGTTTGGAAAAATCGAATTTCCATTTCAAAGTTTGGTTTTTGGAAAATACGATTCTTGTTTAAAACCAAATATTTTATATTGCAAAAAAACTTCAAATAGTTTGTAATATGTGTTGAGTTTTGGTTACACATATTTGTTATTCAAATATCTAACAAGAACTTATTTTTGTGAAATTTATAAGATTTTACGGGATTTTATTGGAGTTAAAATGTCTGAGTTTCAAGTTCTGAAATCCCTGCCAGAACTGCTGGCGGTCGACCGGACGGTCGACCGGACAAGTGGTCGGTCGATCGAACCGGTCGACTGATGTGTATGAGGACGTACACATGGCCAACCTACAAGGCCGATCGACCGGGCGGTCGACCGACTGTAACTACCCATGTCTCGGGTAGCGCCGGTCGACCTGGCGGTCGACCGACAGGCTGTGTGCCTTATGGACGGTCGACCGGACCGGGTGGTGCCTAACAAAAATTTGACCGTTGGCCGGTCGACCGGCCGATCGATCCGAAGGTTATTTCTGACCTTTCAGGCTGCCAATGGCTATATTTTTTCCTACCCTATATAAAGGGATTTTGGGGGCTGTTTTCTACAAGATTTTGAGAGAGTTGTCATTCCAATATTTTCAGTATTTAGGAGCAGGTTTTTTTGAAGAGTTTTTGTGCCAAAAGGATTTATTTTTATTTTATTTTCAATGGTTTGAAAAATCAAAGAAAAATAGAGTCTTTGGGAAATTGGTTTTTGGATCTTTATTCTTATCTCTATATATTATTTTTTCAAATATTTTTCTTTGTGATTTGTTTTCCAAATACCTTGTTTCTCACACTTGAACTATCATCTCTATCCAATCTATAGGATCTTGTTTTTGTGGAAAATATTGTTTATGGTCTATTGTGATCACCAAAATTATTTGTGGTCTATTGTAATCACCAAGTTGTAATCTTTCCTTTGCTTTGAGTTTGTGTTCATCCCTCTAGTGTAGAGGTGATTATGGTGGAGTTTGATTTTGTGCCTTTATCACTCTTGTATAGAGGTTATCGTTGTTTTGGCTTTGTGCCTTGCCTCTTGTGTAGAGGTGATTGTGTTGGAGTGAGGAGTTGTGTGCTCCTAAATTTATAATTGCAAATTTCTAGGTGGAGGTTCCCTTTGTGGGAGGTCCTGTGTGGACGTAGTGGAAATCCTTCTGTGTGAAGACGGGGACGTAAAGTAGTGGCTCGAACCTCGAAACATATCTTGGTATTTGTGTTTGATCCACTATCTTTTAACTCTATCTCTCTTATATCTTGCATTGCTTTATATTGCTCATATCTCATGCATGCTTGGTATTGTTTGTGTGCCCATTCTTGTATTGAACCAAGAGAGCTTCATAAAGCACCCCAACTCTTATTTAGAGGAATCTCGAGGAGATAGTCCAGAGCCCTTCATGGAAAATTCGGCTACACTCTTTAGTTATACATAGTTTGTTGCAATTAGTTTTTAATTCCGCGTCATTTGTCATTAGATTAGCTAGTACACCTATTCACCCCCCCCTCTAGGTTTATTTTCAGTTGATATCAGAGCCCACGCTCCTGATATTAGGTTTAACCACCTAGGAGTGAGATCTTGGATTGCTAATCTAGATTTGTATTTGCACACATATTTATTTACACACTCATGGATTTCTTGACACCTCCCATGTATGATGCCTCTAACATTGATATGTGAAAATTTAAGATGGGGGCATATCTTAAAACCCAAGGATTACATGTTTACCTTGCCACTACCAAGAAATCTTATCTTGGTATTGACAAGTATATGAGGCAATTGCACAAGCCTTAGTGGTACTTGAGCATAAACTTAGCAAAGAATATTTGAGTATGGTTTCTCATTGTGATTCCACTTTTGCAGTTCTGCTTTTGCAGTGTGAAATACTTTGACCTCTCCCGAGCTACAAACGACAAACAACATGGAGAAAGAATCTAGTGGAGAAGAGTCTGACCAAGCTTGCTTCATGGTCTAAGGGTATGACTCCCTTGAGGTAAACTCGGACACTCAACTAGATGATAGTGCTAGTTCTTCTGGTGATGACAATATGAATGTTGATGCCTTAAATGAAGAACTTTCATATTTTGTGAAAACTTACTTGAAAAATACAAACTTTTGAAAAAGAAAAGTTTTGAATTAAAAGAATAAAATAAAAATTTATTTTCTAAACTTGATATGGTTTTGCAAGAGAGGGTTGAGATCTCAAATGAAAGGGACTCATTGAAATCCCAACTTAATCTTGCCTTAAATGAAAATGAATTTTTAAGAGTAAAAATACTTGTGATGTTGCCTAGAAAATAATGAGGTTTTGTCTTCAAAACTCGATTTTGTTTTAAAAGAGAACAATTTTTTGAAAAATAAAATTGCTTTGATTTAAAAAGAATTGGAATTTGTTTCAAAGGAAAACACTTCTTTGAAAAATGATTTGGCTTCTCATTCTTGTCATGATTCCATTGTTGTAACATCTATTGATAAGAATGCATGCACCAATTTTTCTTCAACAATTGAAAATGATATTTGCATGTTGAAGAATAGCGTAGATTGTTTAAGCTCCACTTTGAGCCAATGTGCCATGAACCACACACGATTGGAATCCATGTCTCGCAAGAAACATGCTCCTCATATACATGCACACAAAACATGGCATATACATGCTCACACACACGATTCTATGTATACTCATGTGTACACTTGTACACATTGTGGACGTAAGGGCCACCTTGCAAGATTTTGTTATGATAGATTAAATGTTTCCAATTTTGTAAATAAATTTATTTGGGTTAGGAAAGGTGCTAACCCCTATGGATCTAAGAAAGTATGGGTACCAAAATCTACCCCTATTGTATTTGATATAGGTGTAGGCTCTCACATGACGTGAGAGGTATTGGTGCCTTGATGGTGGATGCTTTTGAGCTTGATGGACACTACATTGGATGCATCACCTTCAAGGATGTTTGGTGGGAGGACCATCATGGTTTGGAGACCTAGAGATTAGCCTTATTGATTTTGATAACTATCTCTAATTCCCACTTTGATTATATGCTCTCATTGATAGATTTTCAGCATGTTTTGGTTTTCCATATTCATTATGTTAAATACAATGTCAATTAGACTTGAGATATACATAAATGGTATTTGAGATACACCCATATTTATATGGACTACTATTTTTTGTATTCTCACTATAGTTTAACTATTGTGTATATCCTAACTCTAAAATACGTGCATTTACCCTAATGATCAGGTTTGCTTATGATTTTGCACTTCATGTTTTGAATACATGTTTAGATGAAACTTTTATTAAAACTTGTGTTTATACTTGTACAACTGATGAGCCACATTTATTTATCATATGTTTGCGTTTTATTGCTCATTTGTACCCATTGGATGTACTTGTATAACCTAGTTTGATGATTCTTACATCTTTACTTGTTTTCCCTATTTTTGTACACATTTTCATAAAAATGTATTTATCTTCATGTATAGGTTAATTTTGTATAAAACTATTGGATATACATGTCTATCCTAGAGTCACTTGCTTTTCATATAAAAAAAATTTTGGGACTCGTTTATGTTTGGGATATGTATGTGTACTTTTAGTTTCAACAAAGCATACATATACCTTGAAGCATATTTAGTTTTGATGATTTCTTACTTTTAATAGAAGAAACTTCATATGAGTTTCAATGTTCTATGATTTTGTTGATTACATGATTCTTACACTCTTCGTTTGGTGTTTACTCATGATTTTTTATTTCATGAGCATATATGTGCTTTATTGCTATTTGAGTGTCGATGATCGTGTTATTTTTATGTTTTCATGGGATACTTATTATTTTATTCCATACTTAAAGGATTTCAAACTAATTTTAAAAATTACTTTAAATTAGTTCATTATTCTTCATATGGTAGTGATTTTCAAACTATGCTAAAATATTTTAAATTCATAATTTTTGAAAACCTCTAACAACCATAGGGTGGTTGGATGGGTGATCATGTCTTGTATACCCTTATTGAATATCTTTTAAACATGTGCATGAATAGGGTGGTAGGTATGAGTTATACACATGATCTTTATGAAATTCTATTTTATATACTCATATGTGTTTTCTTATATATGTAAGCTTCAAATTTCAATTGGTATTCCCATTTACATACATACATATATATGATCTTGATTGTGCTTGTTTTACAATATTTTTTTTTACAAAGCACAAAATTATTTATGCTAAACTTAACTTATTTCTAAATATTAATTGGTATCTTTACAAGCTTTTGCATTAATTTACAATTGGTATTTATTTATTTTTGGTATCAAAATATATTCCATGCTTCATTTTAATTGGTACTTACAATTGGTATCAATTTCACATTCTATTAATATCAAAATCTATTATTGGTATCTTAAAACTTTTGTTTATCTACAAGTTGTACCAACATTTATTTTTATCAACTAAAATTGATTTCAATTGGTATCAAAATTCATTTTTTATACTCATGTATTATATATATGTATGGATCATAAGTAAAGTAACATTATATTGCTCTGATACATACATATAGAGATTTTTCATGTGCTTTAAGCATATATGCCATACAGTTTTAGCACAAATTATCTCTTGCTAAGCTTAATTTAGCTCTTAATGACAATTATTTTTCAATTGATATCATATACAAGCTTATGCATTGTTTTTATTGGTATTTCATAAAGGGGGAGAAAAATTCTTATTTTATCTTTCAATTGGTTTTACTTTTCAATTGGTATCTTACTCCCAGTCTTTATGATGAAAAATATTTTATTTTGGTATATGCTTACATTTTCAATATTGGTATCAATAATTTTAAATTGGTATTACTTTCAAATTGGTCTCCTTATTGTAAAATATGGTGTTTACCTAAAATTTTGGTGTTTACCTTCAATTGATATCATGCCCTTTTATTGGTCTCAATTCACAAAAGGGATTATTTCTTTTAATTGGTTATTTCGATTGATTGTGTTCATTGGTATTAAAATTTTGTTTTTAGATATGTTTATTATTTGTTCATCCTCGCCCCTTTATTGATGAGTGACAAAAAGGGGAAGAAGGATTCAGATTTATATATGCATGTTTTACTATGTGTTTATGCATATATCTTGTTTTATTGGTGTCTTGAACTTCATTGCATATCTTTATATGTTTATTGATCATGCATGTGTTAAGAGAGAGCTTCTAGGAAGCCTATCCTTAATGTATGCATATATATAACCTTATAAGTTTTATCATCATCAAAAATGGGGAGATTGTTAGCCTAGAGGCCTTTCACCTTAGTTTTGATGATGACTAACTTATGAAGGTTAGTTTACTAATGATCTTGTGTTTATTTAGTTTCAGTTATTGATCAAGATATTAGTAGGTATTTAGCTTCAACAAAGGAGTTTTGGAGCTAACTCATGTAGATTCAAGAGCTCGCGTCTCAAGGTCGCATCTAGAACTCAGATGGAGTCAAACTCTTTGGATCATGTTTGAATCGAGTCGGCTTGGAGAAGGAGTTCTACAAGAAGACTTCGGTTTGTATTTAGTTTAGTTTGTGTTTAGATCTTGTGTAAAGTAGATAGTGTTGATATGCTCAAGTTCACACACACACAAGTTCAATATGTTTGGTTTTCGGTTTTACCGGTTTTGGATTTCAAGTTCACATATATATGGTTTTCATGAATAGATAGAATCAAAACAAGTTTACATGGTTTAATGTATATTGAATTTCATCTAGTTACATCTGTGCTTCATACTTTGGAAAAACTTATTTTGATGGTCTATTTCATGTGTTTAGAATTTTGTAATTAATAAAACCTAATTTTAGATTTCATGTCAAAAATATAGATATATCTTTTACAGGTGTATTGGATTCTATCCATATACAATATGCTTCAAAAGAGTTTAAATATCTTTTTTTTGTATTTATACAAATTTGGGAAAAATCGGATTTCTATTTCAAAGTTTGGTTTTTGGAAAATACGATTTTGTTTAAAGCCAAATATTTTATATCACAAATATTGTTCAAATAGTTTGTAATATGTGTTGATTTTTAGTCACACATATTGTTATTCAAATATCTAACAAGAACTTATTTTTGTGGAATTTATAGGATTTTATGGGATTTTATGGGAGTTAAATTGTCTGAGTTTCAAGTTTTGAAATCCCTACCAGAACTTTTGGCGGTCGACCATCCGGTCGACCTGACAAGTGGTCGGTCGACTGGACCGGTAGACTGATGTACACGAGGACATGCACATTGCCAGCCTATAAGGCCGGTCGACCGGGCGGTCGACTGACTGTACTACCCATGTCTCGGGTAGCGCCGGTCGACCGGGCGGTCGACCGACAGGCTGTGTGCTTTGTAGACAGTCGACCGAGCGGTCGACCGACAGTGCCTAATGATCAAAAATTTGACCGTTGGCCGGTCGACCGGAAGGTCATTTCTGACCTTTCAGGCTGCCAACGGTTATATTTTTTCCAACCCTATATAAAGGGGTTTTGGGGGATGTTTTCTACAAAATTTTGAGAGAGCTTTCATTCCAATATTTTAAGTGTTTAACAGCAAGTTTTTGAAGATTTTTTGGGCCTAAAGGATTTATTTTTATTTTGTTTTCAAGAGTTGAAAAAATTAAAGAAAAATAGAGCCTTTGGGAAATTGGTTTTTGGAGCTTTATTCTTATCTCTATCTAGTATTTTTCCCAAGTACTTTTCTTTGTGATTTGTTTTTCAAACACTTTGTTTTCTCACACTTGAGCTATCATCTCTATCTTATCTATAGAATCTTGTTTTTGTGGGAAATATTATTTGTGGTCTGTTGTGATCACCAAAAATTATTTGTGGTCTATTGTGATCACCAAGTTGTAATCTT
This sequence comes from Agave tequilana, assembly GCA_038442645.1. Lineage (NCBI taxonomy): Eukaryota > Viridiplantae > Streptophyta > Magnoliopsida > Asparagales > Asparagaceae > Agave > Agave tequilana. Next base: position 76,002 of record JAVJIF010006341.1, read on the forward strand.
TCCTTTGCTTTGGGTTTGTGTTCATCCCTTTAGTGTAGAGGTGATTGTGGTGGAGTTTGGCTTTGTGCCTTTATCCCTCTTGTGTAGAGGTGGTCGTTGTTTTGGCTTTGTGCCTTGCCTCTTGTGTAGAGGTGATTGTGTTGGAAAGAGTAGTTGTGTACTCCTAACTTTGTAATTACAAATTCCTCAGTGGAGGTTCCCTTTGTGGGAGGTCCTGTATGGACGTAATGGAAATCCTTCTGTGTAAAGACGGGGAGAGCAGTGGCTCGAACCTCCAAACATATCTTGGTGTTTGCGTGTGATCCACTATCTCTCAACTCTATTTCTCTTATATCTTGCATTACTTTATATTGTTCATATCTCATGCATGCTTGGTATTGTTTGTGTACCCATTCTTGTGTTGAATCTAGAGAGCGTCATATAACACCTCAACTCTTATTTAGAGGAATCTCGAGGAGATAGTCCAGAGCCCTTCACGGAAAATTTGGCTACGCTCTTTGGTTATACATAGTTTGTTGTAATTAGTTTTTAATTTCGCATCATTTGTCATTAGATTAGCTAGTATACCTATTCACCCCCCCTTCTAGGTGTATTTTCAGTTGGTATTAAAGTCTAAGCTCCTGATATTAGGTTTAACCACTTAGGAGTGAGATCTTGGATTGCTAATCTAGATTTGTATTTGCACACATATTTGATTACACACTCATGGATTTCATGGCACCTCCCATGTATGATGCTTCTAACAATTATATGTGGAAATTTAAGATGGGGCATATCTTAAAACGCAAGGATTGCATGTTTACCTTGCCACTATCAAGAAATCTTATCTTGATAATGACAAGTATATAGAGGCAATTGCACAAGCCTTAGTGGCACCTTAGCATACACTTAGCAAAGAATATTTGAGTATAGTTTCTCATTATGATTCCGCTTTTACAGTGTGGAATACTTTGACCTCTCCTGATCTACAAACGACAAACAACGTGGAGAAAGACTCTGGTGGAGAAGAGTCTGATCAAGCTTGCTTCATGGTCCAAGAGAATGACTCCCTTGAGGTAAACTCGGACACTCAACTAGATGATAGTGCTAGTTCTTCTTGTGATGACAATAAGGATGCCGATGCCTTAAATGAAGAATTTTGATATTTTGTAAAAACTTGCTTGAAAAATACAAACTTTTAAAAAAGAAAAGTTTTGAATTAAAAGAATAAAATAAAAATTTGTTTTCTAAACTTGATATGATTTTGCAAGAGAGGGTTGAGATCTAAAATGAAAGGGACTCATTAAAATCCCAAATTAACCTTGCCTTAAATGAAAATAAATTTTTAAAGAGTAAAAATACTTGTGATGATGTTTTGAAGAATAATGAGATTTTGTCTTCAAAACTCGATTTTGTTTTAAAAGAGAACAATTTTTTAAAAATTAAAATTGCTTTGATTTAAAAAGAATTGGAATTTGTTTTAAAGGAAAATACTTCTTTGAAAAATGATTTGGCTTCTCATTCTTGTCATGATTCCATTGTTATAACATCTATTGATAAGAATGCATGCTCCACTTCTTCTTCAACAATTTAAAATGATATTTGCATGTTGAAGAATAGTGTAGATTGTTTGGACTCCACTTTGAGTCAATGTGCCATGAACCACACTTGATTGGATCCATGTTTCGCAAAAAACATGCTCCTCATATGCATGCACACAAAACACGGCATACACATGCTCATTATGCTCACACACATGATTCTATATATGCTCATGTGTACACTTGTACACATTATGGACGTAAGAGCCACCTTGCAAGATTTTGTTATGATAGATTAAATGTTTCCAATTTTACTAATAAATTTATTTGGGTTAGGAAATGTGCTAACCCCCATGGACCTAAGAAAGTGTGGGTCCCAAAATCTACACCTATTGTATTTGATGTAGGTGTAGGCTCTCACATGACGTGAGAGGTATTGGTACCTTGATGGTGGATGCTTTTGAGCCTTATGGACACTACATTAGATGCATCACCTTCAAGGATGTTTGGTGGGAGGACCATCATGGTTTGGAGACCTAGAGATTAGCTCTATTAGTTTTGGTAACTATCTCTAACTCCAACTTTAGTTATATTCTCTCATTGATTGATTTTCAGCATGTTTTAGTTTTTCATGTTCATTATATTAAATGCAATGTCAATTAGACTTGAGATATACATAAATAGTATTTGAGATACACTCATGTTTATATGAACTACTATTTTTTGTGTTCTCACTATAGTTTAACTATTGTATATATCCTAACTCTAAAACACACGTATTTACCATAATAATCATGTTTGCTTATGATTTTGCACTTCCTGTTTTGATTACATGTTTAGATGAAACTTTTATTAAAACTTGTGTTTATACTTGTACAACTGATGAGCCACATTGTTTATCATATGTTTGTACTTTATTACTCATTTGTACTTATTGGATGTACATGTATAACCTAGTTTTGATGATTCTTACATCTTTACTTGTTTTTCCTATTTTTGTACACGTTTTCATAAAAATGTATTTATCTTCATGTATATGTTAATTTTGTCTAAAACTATTGGATATACATATCTATCCTAGAGTCACTTGTTTTTCATGCAAAAAAAATTTTGGGACTCGTTTCTATTTGGGATATGTATGTGATTGGTAGTGAAAAATGCATAATTGTCATCATATTTACTATCACATTTTCACATTTATTCATATAATAATGCACATTTATTAATATTTTGTTATTTAATGTGTGCAGGCCTTGAGTTTTGAATTAAATAAAGAATTAAAGCTTAATGAAGCCCAAAAGCCCAGATCCAAGCCCAAGTCCAAGCCCAAGTGCAAAAGTGCAATTCCAAGAAGTCAAAGTGCAAATACAAGATGTAAATATTGCAAATACTACAAAGAGGGAAAGGATAGAATTCTATCCAATCCTAAATGCTTGGTGGATGAGGATAAATACATGTGCAAGGATGAGATTCGTTTTTGAAAGGATTTGGATTTAGGGTAACTTGATTTCTAAGTTATCTCGAAAATCCAAAATGAAGAGTCAGGATCCAGCTTCCAGAAGCATTTGCCCAGATGGACGGACCAGAGGAGGCCACGCGCGAAAGCGCGCGGCTAGAGATCAGACTATGGCCGCGGAAACGCGGCCCAAGCCGCGTTTTCGCGGCAATCCTGCCTTATCCATCTACCAGTTTTCGTGGAGGAGTTTATCCGGGACTCTATCGCCTTCTGCACCTATAAATATCCCTACAGGCGCAGCAGAGAGGGCATCCAGAGAGAGATTAGGGTTTTCTTTAGCTATTTCTTTAAAATTTCTGCAAGTTTGTAATTTTGTTTTGAGTACATTGTGGAGGAGAAGGAGCTTGTATTTGGGAGACGTTTTTCGAATAAAGGTTACCTTTTTCCCATTTAATTCTCTGCTATTTTTGCTTTTATTCTGTGATCTCTCTGGTTTAGTTTTTAATCTGTGATCTTCTGATTTATTTGTTTCCTTTCTTTCTCAATTCTTCTTATTAAATAACATAAAAAAAATTAAATAAATTGAAAAGATAAAAAAAATGATGAACTAATTCCCTATTGTGGTTTGCTGAAATTCTTAAAGCAACCCTAGAGCAGTTAAGCATTGATCGGATAGATGACATTTTTTAGAAACCCTAGGTTTAAAGTAGATTGCTTGAAGACTAAATGATGATTAGTTTCATAATCTAAAGTCACACCTTTAAGTAATTTTTCACATTTCATGCTTAAGAACTTTGACAACGTAACTTCAAGGTAAATCTTCTCTTACGTTGTGCTTAGATGTTAGGATGAAAACGTGTTGGATCTTTAGGAGTGTCGCTAGTAAGATTCTAAAGTCTTTTTCTCTTGCTTGCATATCCTCTAGAAAACCTAGGATAGAGTCCATGTATTCCAATATGATGATCAATATCCTTAACTTGCACTATGGGTTGTGGTAGAAGATCAGTAAAACCACATCTTTACATTCATATATATATATCTCAAATCTAATCTCTTTTCTCTATTTTATTCAAAGCATACAGAGGAATCGGCCGAAAAGCTTGCATCGCATCCTTCCCTGAGGATCACGACCCGCTTTGGCCCTTGCTACAGCAGATAGCATTGAGACTAAGAACTCTACACTTCAATTTCTTATTTACAAATTCTTAATTCTCAATCAAAATTTTGGCGCCGTTGCCGGGGAAGGAACGGCACGATTTTCTCAAACTAATTAATTTTTATTCTTTCTGTTTGCAGATACAGAGAACAGGAAAACAAAGCAGCAGCGAGGACACATAGCAACTCTGTGTCTCTGCCCTCGAAGGCAGAGCATCAGAGCCTACTCCTTTGCCGCGGTTCCGCGGCAATAGCCGCATTTCCGCGGCAAGAGTAGTTCACTACTCATCAAATTTTCTGCAGGTTGCTCAGAATTGCAAATATTGCTTACTGCTGTGATTAAATTTCTCTGTGATCACTCTGCAACTGCTAATTAATAACATTAACCCATTTGTTGATAATAAAAAAAATTAGACTCTTGCATTTAGGGCACGTGTCTATTTTAATTTTTTTTAATTCTGTTGAAGAGTGCTGGCGACAAGGTACGTTTGCATAGCATATAGATTAGGAAACACTCTTGGTTGATTTACTGCTTTCTTGAGTGATTACTTTTCTACAGCTTTACACGTACACAAAAATATCTTAAGGGCATAACCCATAAATAAGATAAGGTGGGGATTTCATCACCCTTCCTTGGCCCACAAATCATATCCGTCACACTCACAACCCTAACCTTAAGTAAAATTTGACTAGATGTTGGCCCTAGGTTAACTCGGACTCAATAGGAGATTGACCTAAGGAGGAAAATTGTTCGAAATTAACTCTTGTCAAATCGGTGTCTAGGCAGGGGATTGAGGGCCGAAAGCCCGAAGAACGGTGGTTATTTAATTAAGGAACGTCTCTGACGGAAAACCTCCCACCGGTCTTGCCACCTACCTGGCCGATTAGCTTGTGGTTAACGTCGACAATAGACCTCCTAAGGACAGTCTAAAGTTAGGAGTCGTCTAGGTCAAGGATAACCCTAGAATATGATTTTTTTTGTTTGTTTTTTTTTTTTTTTGGTTGATTGGGTGAACTTGTTTGCTAATTGTGCATGCCCGCTTGGTCGAGAGGCCCGCTTGGTCGAGAAAAGCCCTACTCACACATGGCACAACCACAGTCACTCTAAGATAGGTTCTATCCTATTAGAACCTCTCTTCCTTCTTGCATCAAGCTTACTATTGAAGGTGTTGACCCATTTGAACTCAAGCCACAATACATCAACACCCTTCCGAAATTTCATGGACTTGACTCTGAGGATGCATACTTCTTCATAAGGGAATTTGAGGAAGTATGTCTCATGATGAATATTCCTAAGTTAGGAAAAGATGACATCAAACTTAGGTTTGTCCCCTTTGCTTTGAAGGATTTAGCAAAGAAATGGCTCTACAGTTTAGAGGCCGGTTCAATATCTTCTTGGGATAATTTCATTAAGGCCTTCTTAAAGAAATTTTATCCCATTCACAAGACTGCACTGATTAGGAAGAACATCCTATAGTTTAAGCAAACAGCCAATGAACCTTTTTGGAAATATTTCGAACGTTTTAAGGACCTCCTTGCCCAATGCCCTCACATGGGATAGAGAAATGGCGACTTTGCCAAGTTCTATATGATGGATTAGATTATCCTACTAAAACGCTGTTAGAATCCATGTGCCAAGGAGGATTTCTGCAAAAGAACGAAGATGAAGGATGGTTATTATATGAAGAATTAGCTGATAATACCATCCAATGGGAACCTACTCCGGAAAAATTTAGGACTAATGACCCTACTTCTTCTAAAGGAGGTATCCATTCCATTGAGGCCAACGTAGCAACCGATGCTAAGTTAGCTACTGTTATGCGAAGACTAGAGGCTCTTGAAACTAAAGAGCCAGTCTCTGTGAACCAAGTCAGCCCAACATCTTTGGCGGGTTGTACTTATTGTCAAGATATGAACCATGTGTTCGAGGAATGTCCTGTCTTCATCGCGCATCAAAGCTTGCCCGAACATATGAGTGCGGCCTTCACAAGGCCCGCCAACAATCCTTATTCACCCACCTACAATCCTGGTTGGAGAAATCATCCCAATTTTTCATGGGGCCCAAGCAACAATGATCAAATTAGGCCCAAATTCTCCAACAATTTCCAAAATCCGCCCTATCAACAAAATTTCCCTAGTCAAAATCCTCCACCGTCTTTCCAAAATTCACAAATGGAGACAAGACTTTCAATTTGGAAAGAAAGATGGACACTCTAGTTAAAAGCCACGATACGCTAGCTCAAGTCTTAACTAGGATAGAGATCCAATTGAACCAACAAGAGAGACAGAGGGGTACCCTACCGAGTCAACCATTGCCAAATCCTAGGAATGTTAGGCCAGCCAATGAGGCTCAAGACCCAAACCAGTGTCACATGGTTCATACACTCAGATCGGGGAAACAAGTTGATAATCAAGTATCCATGCCACAGGATCCATCTCAGTCATCCATTCCATCTAGCTCCACTCCTTCTCCACCCAGCTCCAATGAAACTGAAGTTGAAAAGTCAGCAGGACAGGTGCACCAGCCTATAGCTCCATTTCCAAATAGGCTTAGAAGCAACAACAATGCACATATGGAGAAATTATTAGAGGTGTTCAATCAAGTTAGGCTCAACATTCCACTTCTTGATGCAATCCAACAGGTCCCCAGTTATGCCAAATTCCTTAAGGACATGAGCACCAAGAAAAGAAAGACTAATGTGCCTAAGAAGGTTTTTCTAGCCACTAACATTAGTGAGCTATTGTCCAACCAGATCCCTATTAAGTATAAGGACCCTGGTTGCCCCACCATCTCTTGCACCATAGTTGAGCCGAAATCAATCGAGCACTCCTCGATTTAGGAGCTAGCATCAATTTGCTCCCTTTCTCCGTATATCAACAACTTGGATTAGGTGAACTCAACCCGACCCAAGTTACTATTCAGTTGGCTGACCGCTCAATCAAAGTTCCTAAGGGAGAGATCAATGACGTTCTCATACGGGTGGGAGAATTTATTTACCCAGTCGATTTCATTGTTTTAGAGACACAACCTGTGTCTAATCCTAGGTCCCAAACTCCCGTCATCTTAGGAAGACCGTTCCTAGCAACCGCAAATGCAATCATAAATTGTAGAAATAGATCCATGAGACTGACTTTTGAGGATATGACCAAGGAAGTCAATGTTTTCAACCTAGGTAAGCATCCCTACGATGTGACCGACCAACCCTTTGAGGTTAACTTCATTGAGAACATGACGAGTGAGCATAATGAGGAGATCACACTAGAGTCAGAGGAAGAGGAAGACTTAGAAGCAAGTGATCTCAGCCTTGATGAGATCGAATGGGAATCAAATCTGAGTTCTATAGAGATGGGAGATTCTAGCTTAACTCCTCCACCCATCGAGCCACCTCCTTCTTTGGAGTTAAAAGCCTTGCCTAAACATCTTAAGTACGCCTACCTAGGTGAACAAGAGACGTTACCGGTCATAGTTGCATCTAATTTGACTAATAGGCAAGAGGAAGACCTACTGGCAAATCTTAGGAGACATAGGGAAGCCATTGGTTGGACTATGGCAGATATCAAGGGACTGAGCCCTACGATAGTCCAGCATCGTATCCATCTAGAGGAAGGGGTTAGACCGAAGAGGGATCCACAGCGTAGGCTAAACCCACTCATGCAGGAGGCTGTACACGTCGAAATAGTGAAACTGTTAGATAATGGGATCATTTATCCCATTTCCGATAGCGAATGGGTTAGCCCAATGCATGTGGTCCCTAAGAAGTCTAGCTTTACTGTGGTAGAGAATGACAAGCATGAGTTAGTGCAAACACGATTGCCTACCAAGGTTAGAGTATGCATAGACTACCGCAAGTTGAACGCCGCCACTAGGAAAGATCATTTTCCCCTCCCATTTATCGACCAAATGCTGGAAAGATTAGCCGGTCATGAGTATTACTGTTTCTTGGACGGTTATTCAGGGTATAACCAAATCCCTATAGCCCCGGAGGACCAGGAAAAGACAACGTTCACGTGCCCATTTGGGACATTTGCCTACCGTCGAATGCCTTTCGGCCTATGTAATGCCCCCGCCACATTCCAACGTTGTATGTTAAGCCTGTTTTCTGATATGGTCGAGCGCTTTTTAGAGATTTTCATGGACGACTTCTCCGTCTATGGAAATTCATTTGACCATTGTCTCCATCACTTGGAGCTAGTACTGAGTAGATGCACCGAAAAGAACTTAACCCTCAATTGGGAAAAGTGCCACTTCATGGTGCAGCATGGGATTGTCCTAGGTCATGAGATATCTAGGGAAGGGATAAAAGTGGACAAGGCTAAGGTGGATATCATAGCCAAACTTCCAATTCCACGATGTGTGAAGGACATTCGGTCTTTCTTAGGACACGCTGGGTTTTATCGTAGGTTCATTAAGGATTTTAGCAAAATTACTAGACCCCTTACAAACCTTCTAGCTAAAGACGTGCCCTTCATATTTGACGATAGGTGCAATAGTGCATGGGAAAAGTTGAAAGTGGAACTTATTTCTGCACCTATCATCTCACCTCCGGACTGGTCCAAGCCTTTTGAGATCATGTGCGATGCCTTAGATTTTGCGATAGGTGCTGTCTTAGGACAGCGTAAGGATAGCAAGCAGCACGTGATCTATTATTCGAGTAGGACGCTCAATGATGCCCAAATGAACTATACTACAACCGAGAAGGAATTCTTGGCAGTAGTGTTCGCTTTGGAGAAATTCCGCCCATACCTACTAGGGACCAAGACCACGATTTTCACCGACCATTCTGCACTTCGATACCTTATGCTAAAAAAGGATGCGAAGGCCCGACTCATTCGTTGGATCCTCCTCCTTCAAGAATTTGATCTCGAAATTCGAGATAAAAAAGGTGTCGAAAATGTCGTAGCAGACCATCTCTCTCGTGTGCCAAACGCACCTTCTGACGAACTGCCCATCAATGACAATTTCCCCGATGAACAACTTCTAGCTATCTCTAAGGAGCCATGGTTTGCTGACATAGTGAATTACTTAGTCACAAACCAAACACCGCCTAATTGGTCAAAACAGGATAGATACCGATTCTTGTCTCAAGTCCGGTATTACATGTGGGAAGATCCTTATCTTTTCAAATATTGTAGCGACCAAATCATTAGGAGATGTGTCCCCGACGAGGAAACTAGAAGTGTTCTAGCTTTCTGTCATGAGTTCGCTTGCGGTGGACACTTTGGTCCCCGCAAAACTGCCGAAAAGATCTTGCAAAGTGGATTTTATTGGCCAACCGTGTTTAGAGACGCATTTGAGTATTGCAAAACTTGCGCAAGATGTCAAATGATAGGAAGAATTTCCAAACGAAATATGATGCCCCTAAATCCTATTCTAGAAGTAGAACTTTTCGATGTCTGGGGCATCGATTTTATGGGACCCTTCCCTAATTCGTTTGGGCACCAATACATCTTGTTGGCCGTAGACTACGTGTCAAAATGGATTGAAGCTGTCCCTTGCAAGACAAATGACAACAAAGTTGTTGTCAAATTCTTGAAAGATAATATCATCTCACGCTTTGGAATCCCTAGAGCCATCATTAGTGACAATGGCACACATTTTTGCAATAGAACTTTTGAAGCTCTTATGCGAAAATATGCCATAACTCACAAGTTGTCTACGCCCTACCATCCTCAAACTAGCGGACAGGTAGAAGTTTCTAATAGGCAAGTCAAGCTCATCTTGGAGAAAACTGTGAATCAGAATAGGAAGGACTGGTCCACCAAACTGGTAGATGCCCTATGGGCATATAGGACTGCCTTTAAGACGATTCTAGGAATGTCTCCCTACAGACTAGTCTTTGGAAAGGCTTGCCACCTTCCGTTGAGCTAGAGCACCGGGCCCTATGGGCAATTAAGCAGCTAAATTTCGATCTAGATAAGGCCGGTGAGCTTCGGAAATTGCAAATTTCTGAACTAGAGGAATTAAGAAATGAAGCATACGACAATGCGAAGATTGCGAAGGATAGAGTTAAGGTTTTTCATGACAAGTTCATCACGAGAAAAACGTTTGTCCAAGGACAAAAAGTTTTACTCTATAACTCTAGACTTCATCTCTTTCCTGGAAAGTTGAAGTCAAGATGGACAGGGCCTTCATTGTTAAGACTGTGTTTCCACACGGAGCCATAGAGATCTACGACCCCAAAAATGGCAATGCATTCAAGGTAAATGGACAACGTCTTAAAATCTTTTTGGAGTCAGTACCGGAAGTAAATACAGCCATGGGTCTTTTTGACCCACTGTATCGGTAACTATATCTTTCTGCCAGTTCATGCATCCATGCATTTCATTCATACATTAGGGACAATGCATGAAACAAGTGTGGGGGAAGGGTATGTTATATATGTAATATATATATAAAAAAATATTAAAAAATATAAAAAAATAGAAATATTTTTCTTTTTCTCTTTATTTATTGTAAAAAAAATTTATTATAAAAAGGATAATACTTTGACTTATTTCTTGAAAGAAATCTAAGTTAGTTTTAAGAATTAGGAAAGTCATGATTAGGATTTCGAAAAACTTGGTCAAAATAAATGAATTGTTTAATTTTTAGGTATAGGAGGAGAAATTGAATAAATAATTAGTCTTGATTTTTACCTTAATGAATGTGCATTCCTAGTGCATATATAGGATTCCAAAACAAAGACCCTTGTGCCTCATTTAAAAAAATAATAATAATATATATCACTAATTAAGCTGGATACATGTGCCTCAAGAAGCATAAGTGTTCACGCCTAAAGGTGAGGTTCTGAATAAATAAAGCCCTTAGTTTTGTGGCCTAGTTCACTCGAATTTGAGTCCGCGGGGTGTTTTCTCACCTGGTGCCCTAAAACCTACCGGTTTGGGAGCCACCGACTTTAAGTTCGCTACATGGGTGGATTAGAAAGCCTAAGAAAACTGAGAAAAATTTAACATGTATTAACACATCTATTAGTCAATTAGTTAGGTATGAGGGCCTCAAGAAGCCTTGATACTTACACGAAAGAAAATTAGATGAAGTTATAAAAATAAAGAGGCATGAGAGTCCAAGTTAAGGAATTCCTAGCAAAGTTACAAGGATGCATATGACTTAGGGTAACGAAAAAGACTGTACAAACATTCAATTTTGATCCTTACCTAAAATAAATAACAATTCACTTTATTAAGACTAAGTTTAAGAATGAATAAAAATGATAATCCTAAAACTTATAGACTACTTAGTCTCTTCAAATATAATTCGAATATTCTCCTTTTTATGGATTTTGTGGGTGTAATCCGCTGAAAACCCTCACGAGACAACACTCGTCCTCTAGGGTAACCTAGGGGTTTAACGGCTTGTTGCACATGCTAAGTGCAACCGTGATTCCTACGAAAGTGAGTTAGCTAGATTAGATTTTCTTTTTCTTTGAATTTTTACTCGAGGACGAGCAAAAAGATAAGTGTGGGGGTGTGATTGGTAGTGAAAAATGCATAATTGTCATCATATTTACTATCACATTTTCACATTTATTCATATAATAATGCACATTTATTAATATTTTGTTATTTAATGTGTGCAGGCCTTGAGTTTTGAATTAAATAAAGAATTAAAGCTTAATGAAGCCCAAAAGCCCAGATCCAAGCCCAAGTCCAAGCCAAGTGCAAAAGTGCAATTCCAAGAAGTCAAAGTGCAAATACAAGATGTAAATATTGCAAATACTACAAAGAGGGAAAGGATAGAATTCTATCCAATCCTAAATGCTTGGTGGATGAGGATAAATACATGTGCAAGGATGAGATTCGTTTTTGAAAGGATTTGGATTTAGGGTAACTTGATTTCTAAGTTATCTCGAAAATCCAAAATGAAGAGTCAGGATCCAGCTTCCAGAAGCATATGCCCAGATGGACGGACCAGAGGAGGCCACGCGCGAAAGCGCGCGGCTAGAGATCAGACTATGGCCGCGGAAACGCGGCCCAAGCCACGTTTCCGCGGCAATCCTGCCTTATCCATCTACCAGTTTTCGTGGAGGAGTTTATCCGGGACTCTATCGCCTTCTGCACCTATAAATATCCCTGCAGGCGTAGCAGAGAGGGCATCCAGAGAGAGATTAGGGTTTTCTTTAGCTATTTCTTTAAAATTTCTGCAAGTTTGTAATTTTGTTTTGAGTACATTGTGGAGGAGAAGGAGCTTGTATTTGGGAGACGTTTTTCGAATAAAGGTTACCTTTTTCCCATTTAATTCTCTGCTATTTTTGCTTTTATTCTGTGATCTCTCTGGTTTAGTTTTTAATCTGTGATCTTCTGATTTATTTGTTTCCTTTCTTTCTCAATTCTTCTTATTAAACAACATAAAAAAAAATTAAATAAATTGAAAAGATAAAAAAAATGATGAACTAATTTCCTATTGTGGTTTGTTGAAATTCTTAAAGCAACCCTAGAGCAGTTAAGCATTGATCGGATAGATGACACTTTTTAGAAACCCTAGGTTTAAAGTAGATTGCTTGAAGACTAAATGATGATTAGTTTCATAATCTAAAGTCACACCTTTAAGTAATTTTTCACATTTCATGCTTAAGAACTTTGACAACGTAACTTCAAGGTAAATCTTCTCTTACGTTGTGCTTAGATGTTAGGATGAAAACGTGTTGGATCTTTAGGAGTGTCGCTAGTATGATTCTAAAGTCTTTTTCTCTTGCTTGCATATCCTCTAGAAAACCTAGGATAGAGTCCATGTATTCCAATATGATGATCAATATCCTTAACTTGCACTATGGGTTGTGGTAGAAGATCAGTAAAACCACATCTTTACATTCATATATAGATCTCAAATCTAATCTCTTTTCTCTGTTTTATTCAAAGCATACAGAGGAATCGGCCGAAAAGCTTGCATCGCATCCTTCCCTGAGGATCACGACCCGCTTTGGCCCTTGCTACAGCGGATAGCATTGAGACTAAGAACTCTACACTTCAATTTCTTATTTACAAATTCTTAATTCTCAATCAGTATGTATACTTTTAGTTTCAACAAAATATACATATACCTTGAAGCATATTTAGTTTTAATGATTTCTTACTTTTAATAGAAGAAACTCCATACGAGCTTCAATGTCTTATTTTCATGATTTTGTTGATTACATGATTTTTACACTCTATGTTTAGTGTTTACTCATGATTTTTTGTTTCATGAGCATATATGTGCTTTATTGCTATTTGAGTGTCAATGATCGTGTGATTTTTATGTTTTCATGGGATACTTATTATTTTATTCCATGCTTGAAGGATTTCAAACTAATTTTGAAAATTACTTTAAATTAGTTCATTATTCCTCATACTGTAGTGATTTTCAAACTATGCTAAAATATTTTCAATTCATCATTTTTAAAACCTCTACCAACCAAAGGGCGGTTGGATGGGTGACCATGTCTTGTATATCCTTATTGAATATCTTTTAAACATGTGCATGAATAGGGTGGTAGGTATGAGTAATACACATAATTTTCATGGAATTCTATTTTTATATACTCATATGTGTTTTCTTATATATGTAAGCTTCAAATTTCAATTGGTATTCTCATTTACATACATACATACAATATTTTTTTTTACAAAGCACAAAATTATTTATGCTAAACTTGACTTATTTCTAAATATTAATTTGTATCTTTACAAGCTTTTGCATTAATTTATAGTTGGTATTTATTTTTTTTGGTATCAATATATATTTCATGCTTCTTTTTAATTGGTACTTACAATTGGTATCAATTTCACATTCTATTGATATCAAAATCTACTGTTGGTATCTTAAAACTTTTGTTTATCTACAAGTTGTACCAACATTTATTTTTATCAACTAAAATTGATTTCAATTGGTATCAAAATTTGTTTTGTATACTCATGTTTTATATATATGTATGGATCATATCTAAAGTAACATTATATTACTCTGATACATACATATAGAGATTTTTCTTGTGCTTTAAACAAATATGCCATACAGTTTTAGCATAAATTATCTCTTGCTAAGCTTATTTAGCTCTTAATGACAATTATTTTTCAATTGATATCATATACAACCTTATGCATTGTTTTTATTGGTATTTCATAAAGGGGGAGAAAAATTCTTATTTTATCTTTTAATTGGTTTTACTTTTCAATTGGTATCTTACTCCCAGTCTTTATGATGAAAAATATTTTGTTTTGGTATATGCTTACATTTTAATATTGGTATCAACAATTTTAAATTGGTATTACTTTCAAATTGGTATCTTTATTGTAAAATATAGTGTTTACCTTCAATTGATATCATGCCCTTTTATTGGTATCAATTCACAAAAAGGATTGTTTCTTTCAATTGGTTCTTTCGATTGATTATGTTCATTGGTATAAAATTTTTGTTTTAAAATATGTTTATTGTTTGTTCCTCTTCACCCCTTTGTTGATGAGTGACAAAAAGGGGGAGAAGGATTCAGATTTATATATGCATGTTTTACTATGTGTTTATGCATATATCTTGTTTTATTGGTGTCTTGAACTTCATTGCATATCTTTATATGTTTATTGATCATGCATGTGTTAAGGGAGAGCTTCTAGAATCCTATCCTTAATGGATGCATATATATAACCTCATAAGTTTTGTCATCATCAAAAAAGGGGAGATTGTTAGCCCAGAGGCCTTTCACCTTGATGACTAACTTATGAAGGTTAGTTTACTAATGATATTGTGTTTATTTAGTTTCAGTTATTGATTAAGATATTAGTAGGTGTTTAGCTTCAACAAAGGAGTTTTGGAGCTAACTCATGTAGATTCAAGAGCTCGCGCATCAAGGTCGCATCTAGAACTCAGATGGAGTCAAACTCTTTGGATTGTGTTTGGATCGAGTCGGCTTGGAAAAGGAGTTCTACAAGAAAACTTCGGTTTGTGTTTAGTTTAGTTTGTGTTTAGATCTTGTAAAAAGATAGATAGTGTTGATATGCTCAAGTTCACACACACACAAAAGTTCAATATGTTTGGTTTTCAGTTTAACTGGTTTTGTATTTCAAGTTCACATATATATGGTTTTCATGAATAGATAGAATCAAAACAAGCTTACATGGTTTAATGTATATTGAATTTCATCTATATACATGTGTGCTTCATAAATTTGAAAAACTTATTTTGATGGTCTATTTCATGTGTTTAGAGTTTTGTAATTAACAAAACCTAATTTTAGATTTAATGTCAAAAATATAAATATATCTTTTATAGGTGTATTGATTCTATCCATATACAATATGCTTCAAAAGAGTTTAAATATCTTATTTTTATATTTATACAAATTTGGGAATAATCGGATTTCCATTTCAAAGTTTGGTTTTTGGAAAATAAGATTTTTGTTTAAAGCCAAATATTTTATATCACAAAAATTGTCCAAATAGTTTGTAATATGTGTTGATTTTTGGTCACACATATTGTTATTCAAATATCTAAAAATAATTTATTTTTGTGAAATTTATAGGATTTTATGGGATTTTATTGGAGTTAAATTGTCTGAGTTTCAAGTTCTGAAATCCCTACCAGAACTGTTGGCGGTCGACCGGATGGTCGACCAGACAAGTGGTCGGTCGACTGGACCGGTCGACCGATGTACACGAGGACGTGCACATGGCCAGCCTACAAGGCCGGTCGACCGGGCGGTCGACCGACTGTAACTACCCATGTCTCGGGTAGCACCGGTCGACTGACAAGCTGTGTGCCTTGTGGATGGTCGACCGGGCGGTCGACCAGCAGTGTCTAATGGTCAAAAATTTGACCGTTGGCCATTCGACCGGCCGGTCGATCGGAAGGTCATTTCTGACCTTTCAGGCTGCCAACGACTATATTTTTTCCAACCCTATATAAAGGGGTTTTGGGATGTTTTCTACAAAATTTTGAGAGAGCTTTCATTCTAATATTTTCAGTGTTTAGCAGCAAGTTTTTGAAGATTTTTTGGGCCTAAAGGATTTATTTTTATTTTGTTTTCAAGGGATGGAAAAATCAAAGAAAAATAGAGTCTTTGGGAAATTGATTTTTGGATTTTTATTCTTATCTCTGTCTAATATTTTTCCCAAGTATTTTTCTTTGTGATTTATTTTCCAAACACCTTGTTTCACACTTGAGCTATCATCTCTATCTTATCTATAGGAGCTTGTTTTTGTGGGAAATATTGTTTGTGGTCTATTGTGATCACCAATAATTGTTTGTGGTCTATTGTGATCACCAAGTTGTAATCTTTCCTTTGCTTTGGATTTGTGTTCATCCCTCTAGTGTAGAGGTGATTGTGGTGGAGTTTGGTTTTGTGCCTTTATCTCTAGTTGTTTTGGCTTTGTGTCTTGCCTCTTGTGTAGAGGTGATTGTGTTGGAGAGAGGAGTTGTGTACTCCTAACTTTGTAATTGCAAATTCCTCGATGGAGGTTCCCTTTGTGGGAGGTCATGTGTGGACGTTGTAGAAATCCTTCTGTGTGAAGGCGGGGACGTAGAGCAGTGACTCGAACCTCCAAACATATCTTGGTGTTTGCATTTGATCCACTATCTCTTAACTCTATCTCTTTTATATCTTACATTGCTTTATATTGTTCATATTTCGTACATGCCTAGTATTGTTTGTGTGCCCATACTTGTGTTGAACCAAGAGAGCTTCATATTGTACCTCAACTCTTATTTAGAGGAATCTTGAGGAGATAGTCCAGATCTCTTCACGGAAATTCGGCTACACTCTTTGGTTACACATAGTATGTTGCAATTAGTTTTTAACTCCGTATCGTTTGTCATTAGGTTATCTTGTGCACTTATTCACCCCCCTCTAGGTGTATTTTCATTTAGTATCAGAGCCTACGCTCTTGATATTAAGTTTAACCACCTAGGAGTGAGATCCTGGATTGCTAATCTAGATTTGCATTTGCACACATATTTGTTTACACATATGGATTTCATGACCCCTCCCTTGTATGATGCCTCTAACATTTATATGTGAAGATTTAAGATGGGTGCATATCTTAAAACCCTAGAATTATATGTTTACCTTGCCACTACCAAGAAATCTTATCTTGATAATGACAAGTATATATAGAGGCCAATGCACAAGCCTTAGTGGCGCCTAAGCATACACTTAGTAAAGAATATTTGAGTATGGTTTCTTATTGTATTCCGCTTTTGTAGTGTTGAATACTTTGACCTCTCCCGAGCTATAAACGACATACAACATGGAGAAAGAATCTAGTGGAGAAGAGTCTGACCAAACTTGCTTTATGGTCCAAGGGAATGACTCCCTTGAGGTAAACTCGGACACTCAACTAGATGATAGTGCTAGTTCTTCTGGTGATGACAATTTGGATGCTAATGCTTTAAATGAAGACTTTCATTATTTTGTGAAAACTTGCTTGAAAAATACAAACTTTTGAAAAAGAAAAATGTTTTGAATTAAAAGAAGAAAATAAATATTTGTTTTCTAAACTTGATATGATTTTGCAAGAGAGGGTTGAGATCTCAAATGAAAGGGACTCATTGAAATCCCAACTTAACTTGCCTTAAATGAAAATGAATTTTTAAAGAGAAAAAATACTTGTGATGATGTTTTGAAGAATAATGAGGTTTTATCTTCAAAACTCGATTTTATTTTAAAAGAGAACAATTCTTTAAAAAATAAAATTGCTTTGATTTAAAAAGAATTGGAATTTGTTTCAAAGGAAAACACTTCTTTGAAAACTGATTTGGCTTCTCATTCTTGTCATGATTCCATTGTTGTAATATCTATTTGTTGGCCCAAAGGCCCATCACTCTAGTTTTGATGATGATTAACTCATGTAGTTATAATACTAATGATCTTGTGTTTAATTAGTCTCAGATATGTGATCAAGATCTTAGTAGGTGTTCAGCTTCAACAAAGGATTTAAATTCAAGTTTTGGAGTTAGCACGTGTTGATTCAAGAGCTTATGCATCAAGACCACATTAAGTAGAGGAGTCTAGCTCATTGGATCAAGGTTTGGACCAAGTCAAGAATGAGAAGAAGACTTTAAGTGAAGCCCTTCAAGAGAAGACTTGTGTCTAGGTTTGTTTTAAGATTTTGTTTTTAGATAAAATATAAAGGATAGAATAGTTGGTGGATTGCTCAAGTATCATATACACTCACACACAAGATTTATATGATTTTTTATAAAAGAGTTTTCCTTTTGGAAAAATACCGGTTTGGTTTTTGATCTTCATATATACATGTGTTTTAACCAAAACCATTTTAGTGTTTATTGTCAAAAACATGGATATTTCATCATATATGTGTAGTGGATCATATCCATACACTCTATACTTTAAAAGTGCTTAAAATATCTTGTTTTTGTATTTGAAGAAGTTTTGAAAAAATCTATTTGGAAAAATACGGTTTTTATTTTAAGCCAAAATTTCTAAGTTACAAAAATAGTTCAAAATGTTTGTAAAATATTTTGATTTTTACTCAAACATGTTTGTATATTAAAGTATTATACTGAACTTATTTTTGTAGATTTTTAGAGATTTTATGGGATTTTTTTAAAGGAAAAATGACAAGTTTTTAATCCCTAAAAAGACTATTTTTGGCTTCTGCCAGTCGACCGCACGGTCCACCGAGCCAGGAGTCGGTCGACCGGGCGGTCGACCGACGTGCACAAAACGTGCATGCCTTGTTTGGATTGAGGGCTGGTCGACCGACCCGGTCGACCGCCAGAGAGCTTCTGCTCTCTGGAAATGGCCCCGGTCGACCGGGCGGTCGACCGGCAGAGAGCTCTACTCTCTGTATCCAAGCCACGGTCAATCGGCCGGTCGACCGACCTTCCCAACGGTCGAAAAATCGACCGTTGGCGGTCGACCGGGCGGTCGACTGACAGCAGTGCAGACTGTTGATTTGGACCCCAACGACTAGTTTTTCTTAGCCTATAAAAGGGGGCTCCCATGGACTGTTTTCTACAAGATTTTAAGTGGGTTTTTGAGCCAGTTTTTCCTACTCTATTAAGTATTTATCTCCACTTATTTTAGAGCCAAATACTTCCATTCAAAAGGAGATTTTATCAAGAGTTCTTCAAAAGTAATTTCTTGTGTTTTCCACCACAAATTCAATCTTTATTTTTCTCACACATACTTGAGCTTTCCATTGATACATCTATCCAATAGGAGAGTTGTTGTGAGATTGTTTTTAGGTTATCAAAGTGTTTAGATCACCAAGTATTCATCATTATACTTTGAGGAGGCGGACTTGCGGGTTCGCATGGTTTCGGGTTCTAGTGAGAACTCGGTGTAGAGGTGCGGCCTCGGCAAGCTAGTATGCATGCGGTGTGTTTATTCTTGCGGGAGCAAGTGAGGGGACTAGTGAGTCCAAAAGTTCTAGTGTGAACTCCTTGTAGGTGTTGCGGCACCGAGTGATCCGGTGGGACCGTTTTTAGTGGAAATCCTTCATAGTGTTGAAGGCGGGGACGTAGAGCAAGTGTGCTCGAACCTCGAAACAAATCTCCCATGTTTGTGATTGCTCTCTCTATCTCTCACTTGTCTTTATATATTGCATGCTTATATTGTCTTTATCTTTATATGATTGATATACCTTGTGTTATATTGATACATGCTTGAGATTGTTTGCTCACACATTGTATTCAACCAAAAGAGTCATAGTGGCACCTCAACTCTTATCTAGAGGAATCTTAAGGAGTTAGTCCAGAGCCCTTCACGGGAAATCTGGCTACACTCTTAGGTTATACTTGTTGTGTTTAGCATAAGAATTTTTAGTTCGCATAAATAATTTTGATTCCGCATTAATTCGCTATTAGATTAGCTAGTCACCTATTCACCCCCCTCTAGGTGATTTCAATTGGTATCAGAGCCAAGTGCTCTTGATTTGGGTCTAACAACCTAGAGTTAAAGATCCTCATTTATAGCTGTTTTTCATTATGTTTGCAAAGGGAAAAACTTACAAAAAAGAGTTTGAGGAGCTAAATTACAAGTATTCTTAAAAAAAAGATTACAAGTAGATCTCCTCAGAGATTCTGGAGAAGTGTGCCGATAGGAGTCTGGTCAGCGCGCGACCACTTTGTCCCTTTGACGATGCGAGCGATGAGATTCCCTTCTCGCCTGGTTCCGGGAATCAGAGAATAGAAGGTTGGTAGAACCCTCTTGCTACTTCTCAAAACCGCCTTCTGTGAGGAATTCCTTCTCGCCTGGTTCCGGAGATTCCTTGAGGAAAAGAGGTTGTTAGGGTATCACCACCCTGAAAGAGAGAAGTATTTCTCTAAAGAGTCTCTGAATTCGAGAACGCACGGTGCGTTGTAGAGAAGCCTCTGCTTGTGGAGTCCTCTCTTTTTTTCTTCTTTGAAGTCTCTCCCGATCTGATCTCTGATCTGTCTGTCCCTGTACCCTTGATGGGCTATTTATAGGGAAAGCAAGGGTATAATCGTCCCCTTTGAAGATATGGAAACAGATTGAACCGAATCTGTTTGAATTTAGAAAGTAGCCTTGCTGCGAGGCTAGGATAGCTTCTGCGGAGCTAGAAAATGGCAAGTCGGTCGATCTTTTCGATTTGTTTTGATCCTTTCCATCTCGTTGGAGGATTTTCTCTGATTCTCTTACTCGTTTCAAGAGAGTCAAGAGATTGCGGCAATCACCCGCCATATTTGAATCCTAATCGGATTTGATCAGATTGGATCCAATCTCATCAGGAGATTTGATTGGTCAAAGGTTGACCATATCAGGCTGATATCGGAGCTGCCCGCTTTGAATCTCATAGCGGAGCTAGAGGCAATCCTTAGCGAAATCCTGAAAAGAGGCTTTTCGGCGAAGCTATCAGTTAGCTTCCTGGCGAAGTTGGATGATACTAGCCTCTCAATCGAGGCTATCTCCTTGGGCTAATGTAATGCTATATGCTAGCATTTTAGACCTGCTGAGGTCTGTTTAGAAACATCCCGGGCTCACTGTTCTGCTTGCTGGATCAGTGGAGTCCAAGCTGCTTCCTTGTCCCTTAGAGGTGGGTGAAAACTGGTCTTCAGCTCGTCTGTCCCTTGTCTTTTGTAAATGTCAACAAGTTTAGACATCGTTCGGACCAATGAGAATCTTGTCTTTTTTAAGTGTCAACAAGACCCCCTTCAAAGTTTTCGAGAGTCTGCAATAGCTCAGACTCCGAAACACTTTGAACTGCTGTGATCGATGGTGTGTGGAGTATGAACGTCGCCATGATAGTTGAGTTCAGCTTCGCCTTCAATCCTGCTTTGGGATGAATTCGCCGAGGAATTGCACTGGTTCGCGAGTAGCTTCGCGTCGGGGTAGCTCCGTATCTGAGCTTCCAAGAAATAAGTTCGCTTTGGAACTCCTGTTGCCTTTTCAAAGCCAACTGCCGTGGGGCGGTTACGAGGAGGATCATTCCTTCTTTTGCGCCAATCGAGAGAGATGTTCTCCGATTTGCACGTTTCCAAGGGAGGATATTCCCTTTATTCAAGGCGCCATAAGTGCCTTTTATGAGGGAGATGTTTTCTCCCTTTGCACGGTTCCAAGGGAAAACCGTCCCTTCCATCAAGGCGCAATAAATGCCTTGAACGCGCTCGTGCTTCCACGCTTGGGGTGGTTGCGCTCAGGCCATGGGGCCTATAAATAGGACGCTTGAGGTCCTTCTGAAGAGAAATGTTTTGCCTTCCTTCTCTTCTCTTGGTTGTGAGAGATACTCAGATCTCTGAATTAGTGGGAAAGCCCACTCTGGTTGTCTAACTGGCCAAGGACCAGTAAGTCTTGATCGTTCAATGACTTCACCGATTTTAGGGAATTCATCTCCCTTAGTTTAGCTTTGACAGCTGCTTTAGGAATTAACTTCCTCGATCTTCATCTTGCACTTGGCTGATCTGCAGAGAAGGATCTCATAATGGCTTTCTGCGAAGCCATCGTCTTGATTTGATCAGAGAAAGATCACTGCATGTTAAGTCCGCTACACAGGCAGAACTTAGGACTTGGTCTCTTCAAAGGTTGAGCCAGTCTTGCCATATTGGTGAATGTTGAGACTGTGTCTGACTTTGCCATAGAGGTGAGGCTAGGACTTGGCGTTTGCTGAGCCAGCCCATGGTTGCTGTGCAGGCGGGCTTATCCTCTGCTTTGACTGAAGTCGGATCACTTTGCCGCTGAAGAATCTGACTTAATGTTTTTGCAGCTCTTTCTGTGCTTGACTGCTAACTTGCTCCAATTTGCCTTGCAGTGAGCTATGCTTGCCAGTCTGGTAACTTGATGGAAGAAACCATGAAATCGCCTTATGCTTCCCCGGTTGAAGCTTTACTTTTAAGCAGGAGGAACAATTCGGGGCAGCGAGTGCGCGTCCCAGAGGCTGTTGGCAGCCTCTTATCCGAGATGATTCGTTCTGAGGTGAGGCTGGCCGCCGCCTTTATCGGAGAGGATCCGCTTCAAGATAATGGGCGTCGCCTGTGGGATCGCCGGCATCATTGCCGACTTTCAACTTTGGTGGCCTTTAGGGGCGATCCACTTCAGGAAGGCGGGTATCGCGCCTGTTAGATCACTAGTACCACTGCCAATTCCCATTATACGTGATCTATCGTGTTGGCGGCGATAGGTTTTTATTGCCAGGCTTCAACAAAATGGCCTGGCAAGATCTGCCATTTTGTGGAGAAAAATGACCGTGTCCTTGTGGCACCACTGATTATAGCCTTATGCAGGAGGAAGGCCCTTCCTGTCCCGTTGGTCTGGCCTGGGAGCAGATAAAACCGCTTGTATGCAAATGACCTTGTTAGGTAACTTGGTGTGTTAAACACAACTTTGATGTAATATCAAATGTACCCTTGCTTTTGAATCAATGAAAGTTCATCGTCTGATCATCTGATTTTTGCTTACTTTCACTGAGAGTTTGGCCATTGCTGGGCTAAACTGTGTGCGGAGCTAAGGACATAGTCCTTCCTTCGAATGATCTTCGCGAGACTGGTGTGTACCGCGAGCAGCACGCTTTTTAGAGGGCTAAGGTAGGTCTTTCAGCGAAGCCCTTGAAGGATTGTGCGAAGTCCGCACTTTTGCACTAGTGCGAAGTTAACTCTTAGTAGAGTTGAACCGACGCTTCTCGGGAAGGCGCTTCGGGCGCTGTTTCGAATTAATTCGAAACGGCAGCATGGGCCTTTTTTCGAGACCTCGTTTCAGGCGCTGATTGGCCTATAAAAGCCCGATCGGGCTGAACATGAAAAAGATCTCCTTTTTCAGAGAAATTTCTGTCTTTTCCTCTCCTTCTTCCTCCTTTACTTCAGAGTACT
Organism: Agave tequilana; assembly: GCA_038442645.1. NCBI lineage: Eukaryota > Viridiplantae > Streptophyta > Magnoliopsida > Asparagales > Asparagaceae > Agave > Agave tequilana. Next base: position 99,388 of record JAVJIF010006341.1, read on the forward strand.
TCGAGAACTTTTGCATTTCTTCGATGGCGCCCAAAAGACGAGCGGGAAAAGAAGCAGCGACTTCTGCAGCGGAGGGCCCTCCTCCTCCGGTCATTGAGCGACCTGTCACTGGTAAGAGACTCTTCTCCCAGATTAGAGATGGTGGTCTTCCTCCTTTGGAGTCGATATTTGACCATTAGGACGATCGAATATGATCTGTCCTTATCAGGGAACTCATTTCCCTTCAACTTCCCTATTTTGCTTGCACCAGGGAGTTAAGAACTAAACAGTTCTTCTTTGGGCTTTCGCACGAAGCCATAACTTGGGCCATCTCCATACTGTTTGAGGAAAAGGACTTGAATAAGTCCTCTCAGTCATAATGACTTTTGACCATAATGCCCTTTTGATGACATCAGCCCTTAGGGCTATGCCACTTCCTGCTTTAAGCGAAGTTGGCGCTTTGGATATTTTCTGCAAAGATGCAGTCTTATCCATGAAGCGAAGCTTTTTTAAAGCTATCGCCTTGCAGGCCCTGCTTGCTGGGCGAGGCTATGTCTTAGTGAATTTTTATGCTTTCGCATCCACTTAATTGGTGAACTAATCATAGCTCATTTCTGTTTTTGCAGTACATTACGCCTCCGGCCTCCAGAACAGTCTGTTCGGTCTAGCCAGTCGAGCAGGCGGAAGTATCAGCTTGCAGTTCTATGGGCAGGCTTCATTGTTCAGCGAGCCGAGCTCCCTTGTGCGGGATACGCTCATCCAGGGCGGTCATCCGCAGGCCATGCGGAGCATCTTGACTACGGCTCCGCTTGAAGATATCGACCGTCAGGCTTACAGAAAGCCTGACTTCATGTTCGGGGATGCTGCACCTGATCCCGATCGCCAGCTGCAGGCCGGTGAGGGCCAGTGGATCTTCCAGTTGGACGGCGAGAGATTCTATCTCCCGTCCACTAAGCGGCATTTCGCTTTGTCTTCTTTCGCGAGCGCGACTCAGGCTCGGAAGATGGCTTGGGGCGTGAGCCTAAATGCCGAGTCTGTAAGTGTTGGGAGGTTGACATTCCAGTCCGGCTATTCGAGGGCTGGCCATCCTCGTAGCATAATGGGGCTATACCCTGGGAAGGTGTCGCGGGACCTTCCAGTAGGAGAGAACCCAGCTGCGGCGCCGACCTTTGGCACTCAGTTCTGCGAAGTTGACGGGAACTACCCCGCCACCGATTTCAGGACTCCCGGTTGGGTCCACCCTCCTAGATCGTGGTGGGCGGAGTTGACCAACTATATCCTCACTCATTTTGAGGGGGACTTAGAGAGGTTAAACCTCCATGAGGCCGTCAGGGCGACCTGCTACGGTATCGAGATGAAGGTGGCGTGCTTCTACGCCATCCTTGAGTTGTACTGCCCGGCCTCGGGGACTTTCTTCACCCCAGTTGGTGAGTTGGGCATGGCCCTGCACGAGATGCGGGAGATCTCTGCTTTGCCCTTCGGGTCTCTTCCGTATGAAGAGTACTTTCCTTGTGAGGCGGAGTTGGCTATTCTGGAGAAGCAGGAGCCTGCTCTGCTCGAGACATATCGGGAATTGATGTGCCATTTGCACATTTGCTCCAGCATCCACACTGGTGGCAAAGGTAGCTCGAAGAGCTTGAAGAGCTGGGGGAATTACTTGTTCCCGGATATGACTAGTGCGCCTGAGGCAGCTCATTGCGGAGTTGCTGAAGAAGACATCTTGGCAAGGATGGAGGTGCATGCTGAAAAGGACATCGTCGTGGCAGAAGATGATGGTCCTTTCGGGAAGGGTGATGTTCTTCGGAGCTTTCACCATCAGGCCCGTCGGCCTATGTCTCGCAAGGCGTTGCTGGCCGGCTTCTTAACCATCTGGTTAAAGAAGTGTGTCGTGCCTTCTTCTTCGGGTGACATCGTCCATCCGAATGTGCTGCTGCCTGCCGTCCGCTTGGTCCATGGCCACCGTCTGGGTCTTCTCCCGGCCATGGTGTGTTGTATTCAGAGGGGCCTTCGTGCACTGACGGAGGCTTTTTGCAGGCCAATGGCGTCAAGGCGAGGGAAGGGTGCCGTCCTGCCTTGTGACGGACCCAATCCTAGGGTAGGTTTACCATACACCTACTTGATGGCGTGGTTCGCCTTGCACTGCCCCAGTTTGATTGGAGCTGGGGAAGACCCTCCGCAGGGTGTTCAAACGGCGCTTCTCCGTCGCTTTGAAGGCCGTTCGTGGCAGAAAACTTATGTGGCCGAGGCCCGTAAGTTAGTGCGTCGTTATGACGCTTATAGCCTGTTCCGTTGTTTTCCTCGCCTGCGGGGTGCAGGATACAACGAGGAATTCCATGATGTGGAGTCAGGTCGGTCTCCCATGAGTCGGGGTGTTTTCGAGTGGCTGGTCTGTATCCGGCCCTCGCATTTGCTGTACAGGAGTGGGGATACCTGCTACCTGGAGCCCTACGTCCCGAGCCGGTTTGCCCGCCAATTTGGGTATGACTAGTTGTACGTGGGCAACCCCAATCCGGACCTGGCTTTCATGGGGAGCCTCATTGATGGGGCTCGTGCTTGGCGGTTCTTTACCGCGGATGGCACTGGAGCGTGGCTACGCACGCCGCTGAGGGATCCCGGCCTTTGGACGACCCTGTGTTTCTGCCAATGGTATGCGGCTTCGAACTCCACACCTGCTGGGTTTAATGCCAACCGTTCGGGTGTGAAGTTAATTTCTCATCGGATGAGGCAGAAGGCTTCTGATAAAATGGAGGGCAAACGAGTCCGTGTCCCTGGCATAGAGGAGTTCATCGCTGTAGAGGACAGCGGGGCTTCTGATGCAGGGAGCCCTCGCTTTGAGGTAAGGACGAGGGCTGATGCCCATGAAGCTGATATTCGTGAAGCCGGGTCTGGTGTAGTGGGGACAGCTCCCTCACAACATGTGGAAGAAGTGGAAGAAGAGGACTCTGATGTCCACTTCAAAAGGAAGCGTGGGAGTGGATCCCGTAGGAAGTCGTCGGCGAAGAGGCCCCGTCGCCAGACTCCTACCATCGTGGTAGAGGGTGAGCCCTCTGCTGCGCCTCCTTCTGCTGCTCCATTAGTGGCTGGGCTGTCGGTTGCTGAACCGACTACTGGTAAGATTGGCCCCCCATCTAATATGCCTTCAGTGCACTTTAAATTACTCATCATTTGCTTTTTGTTGCAGGAGCTGAGGAGCATGGGGAGCAAGGGGACCAGTATGATCCTCTATTCGCCTATAGGGCTGCAGCCAGCTCTTTCGCTCACTCGTAAGAGTCTGGGAGTGGCGCAGCTGATGTCGGTCCTTCGGGTGTTGGGACCTCCAAAGGAAGTCCTGTGGAATCAAGCTCTGTTGAGTGGTCTGCAGGGGACTCAGCGGGTGAGAGCGGGCCGGCCATTTACGTCGAGTCTGGTAAGAACTTTCCGATGGGACCCTTGGATTCCGATGTGGCTGACGAGGTGACATCGGCCTTCGGTATGACTACGATCTCTTGGTCTTCGCCTGTTTGCTGCGTCTCCTTTTTTGACCTTGGTTTTGTTGCAGGTATTCGTCCCCAAGGTGCATCAGCTTCGAAGGAAGCGGAGGGTCCTCCTAAGAGGTTAGAGGGCGAGTCGAGTGCTTCGACCGCGGCGGATGCTGCTGTGTTGGACGCGCTGTATGGCGACCTCCCCTCTTATCAGCCCATGACAACTGAGAGGTCGGGGGTTGTGGAGACGGCAGTCCCACAGATGCCTTTACTCCCGAGTGAGATGCCGGCGAGTATGGAGTTGAGGGTGATCACCAGCCCTGCCTCCCCAACTCAGGTGGTTGAGCCTGTTGCTCCAGAGGTGGTTGCCCGTCCTACCTCCGCGGTGGCTGGCGTGCTGGTGTCGCTGAGGACTCTGCCGAGGTCACCTTTGGCTTGCCCTGCTGCTGTCGACGTTCCCGCTTCTTCTTCTGCGGCGGTGTCGACTAGGCTGGTAGATTGCTCCGAGGTTGTCTCAAGGGTTGATGAAGCTGAGAATGACTTCATCGGTAATCTGGTCGACAGCTTCTATAACAGTTTGGAGCAGACTATCGGTCTAGTCTTGAAGGGCTCGCCTGTGCCATTCTCGAAGCTGAAGATGGTCCTCTCCCGTGGCATTGAGTGTATCCGGGACTTTGAGGGGTATCACCAGGCTTCTGCTCTGGAACTCCTGGTGGATAACCTTGAGAAGGATGTAGAGGAGTGGCGCCATCTCCATCGTTCCGACCCGACGTCTTTAGCTGATGAGTGGCTCACACATCTTGTCGCGCAAAGGCGCGAAGCTCGGCTTGCTGCTCAAGAGGCCGCTGAGGCTATCTCCTCTGACTTGAAGTCCTTGGAGACAGAGCAAGTAGAGGTTGGGAGTGCAATTGACGCTTCCACCAGTGCTCTTCTTGATGCCGAAGATAAGATTAGGATGGCCGAGGAGATGATCAGGAAAGCAAATCTCCTCTTATCCAAGGCTACACCGGTGCGTCTTGAAGAGATTGCGCGGCTTGAGCAGCTTAGGGCTCAAAGCGAGGAATTAGCACGGCGGGAGTCGTCACAGAGGGCGACTTTGGCGGAGGTCGAGGCTCGTCTGGCTCAGGCGGTGGACTTTGATGAGGATGAGCTGAGATCACAGGCGCTGGCCCAAGCTGCTGATGATAGGAGAACGAGGCTAGCTTCGCTCGGGGATCGGATTCGATCTTACCATATACGCCTGTAGGCCATTGTATATGCTCCTCCATGTATCCCATCTTTTTGGAATTTAATAAAAATTCTTTCTTTTGTCTTCTGCTGTTTGGATAATGAGACATGACTGTCTGTTGGTTCAGAGGTCGCAATGACATAACCAATTGAGATGTTGCCAGTCTCGAGGTTAGCCCTTTGCGGGGCTAGAGTGAAGATACTTGCCTTTTGTAAATGTCAGCAGTATGAGGCCTGTCTTTTGTAAGTGTCAACAGGGCTCGAGATTGAGACTTAGCTGTCTGTTGGTTCAGAGGTCGCGATGACGTAACCAATTGAGACGCCACTAAGCTCAATGGTAGATGAAACTTGGCTATCTGCCAGTTCAGAGGTCGCAATGACATAACTAGTTGAGAAGCCACCAAGCTTCACAATAGGTGATACTCGTCTTTTGTAAATGTTGACAAGTATCGAGACCTGTCTTTTGTAAATGTCAACAGGACTCGGGATCGAGACTTAGCTGTCTGCTGGTTCAGAGGTCGCGATGACGTAACCAATTGAGACGCCACTAAGCTCAATGGTAGATGAAACTTGGCTATCTGCCAGTTCAGAGGTCGCAATGACATAACTGGTTGAGAAGCCACCAAACTTCACAATAGGTGATACTCGTCTTTTGTAAATGTCGACAAGTATCGAGACCTGTCTTTTGTAAATGTCAACAGGACTCGGGATCGAGACTTAGCTGTCTGCTGGTTCAGAGGTCGCGATGACGTAACCAATTGAGACGCCACTAAGCTCAATGGTAGATGAAACTTGGCTATCTGCCAGTTCAGAGGTCGCAATGACATAACTGGTTGAGAAGCCACCAAGCTTCACAATAGGTGATACTCGTCTTTTGTAAATGTCGACAAGTATCGAGACCTGTCTTTTGTAAATGTCAACAGGACTCGAGATCGAGACTTAGCTGTCTGCTGGTTCAGAGGTCGCGATGACGTAACCAATTGAGACGCCACTAAGCTCAATAGTAGATGAAACTTGGCTATCCGCCAGTTCAGAGGTCGCAATGACATAACTGGTTGAGAAGCCACCAAGCTTCACAATTCGGATTGGATTTGAAAAAGGTCTCGTCTTCTCGGGGAGAAACGAGGAAGTCACTGTCATAGGTTTAATGTTAACGTAACAGCGGAATATGTGTGGTCCTACCATTCTATGGATGAGAATTGGTAAGTGACTTTGGAGGTCTCACTCTCATGAGGAGAAATGAGGGGACTGCTGTCATAGGTTTAATGTTAACGTAACAGCGGAATATGTGGTCTTACCATTCTATGGATGAGAATTGGTAAGTGATTCTGGAGAGGGAATCAAGTGGGAGCAGATCCCTTGGGATTTTAAGCAAACCCCCAACCACCAACAGGTTTGGTATGCTTGGAGAAAGAGAGAGGCTCTCTTTGTGCGCATTTCGGACGCGCGGATCTCGATCAGAGGTGTAATGTTAACATGATCGAGAGAAGGATCCTCGATTAAGGATAATACTTCTTTAAGAATTTGCCATTGATCGGCATCATGAGTAGGTCGCCATCTGCAGTTGTAAGGCGGTATGCTCCGTTTGAATAGACTGTCTCTATCACAAACGGTCCTTCCCATTTAGGCTGAAATTTGCCTTTGGTCTTGTGTGTCATGATCATCGGTCGTCTGACGGCTAAGACCAGGTCTCCTTTCTGGAAGACTCTCTGCTTGACCTTCTTATTGAAGGCTTTTGACATCCGAGCCTGATATAGCTCGATGTGTTGCTGAGCTTGCAGCCGCTTCTCGTCCAGGGCTTCGAGCTCTTGAAGACGCAGGCGATCATTGTCTTCTAATGTCATCTTAGTAGTCAAGGCTACCCGCAATGATGGCACCTAGATTTCCAATGGGATGACCGCTTCGCACCCATATACCAGGGAGAAAGGCGTATTGCCTGTCGGTGTCCGAACCGTAGTCCGGTAAGCCCAAAGGCATTCACCGAGCTTTTCGTCCAATCTCGCTTGTTCGAGGAGACAAACTTCTTGAGCAGCTTGATGATTGTCTTGTTAAATGCCTCTGCTAAACCATTGGCGGCAGGATTGTAAGCTGTTGAAGCCATATTCTGAATTCGGTATTTGTCACAGAACCGATAGAATCCTTGGCTTATGAATTGAGGACCATTGTCGTGGATGATCCGCCTGGGGACACCAAATCGATGGATGACATGGTGTTTGATGAAGCTAACCAGATTGGAGGTTTTAACTTCGGCCAACGGTGTGGCCTCTGCCCATTTTGAGAAGTAATTGGTTATTGCCAGGATAAACCGGTGACCTCTTGCCGAAGAGGGACTGATTGGCCCTACGACATCGATTCCCCATGCTTCAAATGGCCATGAAGCAACAGTAGGGTGGAGCAACTCCGAAGGTTGGTGTATGAAGTCTGCATGGATCTGGCATGCCTTACACCTTCGTGCATATTGGGTAGCCTCGGCCATCATGGTCGGCCAGTAGTACCCCAGTCTGTGCAGCCTGTCTTTAAGCTTTGGACCTGGCTGGTGAGCTCCGCAAATGCCATCATGTGCTTCTTTAAGCACTTTCTGTGCCTCTGAATGGGAAAGGCAACGGAGGAGGACACCGTCATATGAATGACGGTAGAGTGTCTTCATAGTAGGATCATAGTAGAAACGGAGCGACCTTCGTCTGATGGACGCTGCTTCTTTGGGGTCGTCTGGGAGCAGACCGTGCAGAGCGTAGTCAATGAGAGGGAAGCGCCAATCCCTCGGCTCAAGATCCACGGAGATATTATGGACCTCTTGGATCCTTAGAATATGCTTGGAGCATACAAGATGTCGGGTTGCGACTGTGAGGTGATACTCGGTGTCGGCTGGCAAGGCTAGCGTTGTTGCTAATGCAGCGAGAGCATCCGCCTTGGTGTTCTGAGATCGAGACACATGCCCAATGTAGAAGCCTTCAAATAGGCTAGCCAGTTCGATGGCTGTATGATAGTAAGGCACCAAGTCCTCATGGCGGACTTCATATTCGCCTTTAACTTGACTGATGACCAGCTTTGAATCGCCGTAAGCTTCGAGGTAGCGTACCCCCATTCCATGGGCCAGCTGGAGACCGATGAGCAGAGCATTGTATTCCGCTACATTATTAGAGCATGATTCTGTCAAGGAGAATGCTCTGGGAAGGACATGATCCTGTGGGGAGATGAACACGACCCCCACTCCGGCAATAATCTTTCCTTTGGGGCCCATCCGCGATGCTCCGTCGAAGAACATCTGCCACACTTCCTCTGCTGAGGTTGCATTAGACTCGAAGACTTCATCAGGGATGTCTTCGTGAAGTTTTGAATGCTCCGGAACTGGATGAGCAGCTAAGAATTCCGCAAGGGCTTGGCCTTTGACCGCCTTCTGAGGAATAAAGGTCATGTCGTATTGAGACAGCAGAAGTGCCCATTTAGCCAACCTTGAATTCAGCGACCCTGGCTTCGTCATGAGAAACGTAAAGGGTTCACCCTGGAGATGACGTATGGTTTGGCCAACCAAATAATGTCGTGTCTTCTGGACAGCGAAGACGAGAGCTAAACACTCTTTCTCAATAGGATTGTAGCGAGATTCCGCTCCTATGAGAGTCTTGCTCAGATAATAAATGGCCTGCTCATGGCCATTGTCGTCCTTCTGAGCGAGGAGGGCACCGAGGGAATAGTCCAGAGCTTTTACATAAAGCAAGAATGGTTTCCCTGATGTAGGGGCCACTAAGACCGGAGGTTTTGTGAGATACCTCTTAATGTCTTCATAAGCTTCTTGACAGGCTTGGTCCCATATGAAGGCAGTACCCTTTTTCATGAGACGGGTAAAGGGCTGGCAACGGCCCGAAAGATTTGCTATGAATCTTCTGATGTAGGCTAATCTGCCCTGCAAGCCTCGGAGCTCTTTGAGGTTCCTTGGTGGATGCATGTCCTGGATGGCTTTGACTTTGTCTGGGTCAAGATGAATTCCTTTTGATGTGACAATAAACCCAAGGAATTTGCCACTAGACACTCCCAAGAAGGATTTTGTCGGGTTCATTTTCAGCTGATGAGCCCGCATTATGTCGAACATCGTTCTCAGATCGCGAAGATGTTCATCTTTGCTGCGGCTTTTGACGGCAATGTCGTCGACATAGCATTCCACCGTCTTTCGGAGATGGTCGCGGAAGATCATGCTCATCGCCCGCTGGTAGGTTGCTCCGGCGTTCTTCAGTCCGAAGGGCATTACAGTGTAGCAGTATACCCCCAATGGCGTTCGGAAAGAAGTATGCTTCTCGTCATCAGGATACATCTTGATCTGGTTGTACCCTGAGAAGCCGTCCATGAAAGACATCCTTTCGAACCCGCATGTGTTGTCGATCATGACATCAGTGATCGGCAGTGGGAATTCATCTTTGGGACAGGCCGTATTGAGATCACGGTAGTCGATGCAGATCCGTATTTTCCCATTCTTCTTGAGGACGGGGACTGTGTTAGCCACCCAATCTGGATGTTGTTCCTCCCGGATGAAGCCACAAGCAATGAGCTTATGAACTTCGGCTTCAATAGCCTCCATGATGTTTGGGCAGAACCGACGTTGTTGCTGCTTGACTGACTTAACGTCGGGCTTGATGTTTAGACGGTGCATAGCGACCTGTGGATCAAGTCCAGGCATATCTTCATAGCTCCAGGCGAAGACATCTATATATTCTTTTACGAGCATTATCAATTCTTCCTTTTCGATAAGTGATAGGCTTTCACTTATGAAAATCAGTTTGGGATGATCTTGACTGCCCAAGTTGACCTGGATCACCTTGTCTTCGGTAGGTGGCTTGCACAGCTCAAACTGCCTTTCCCATTGAAGGCTCAATTGCTGGGCCCATGATTCCTCATCGGCAACCTCTGCGGGTTCCAACTGACTGCTTGAAGTCATGAGGCTTTCGAATATCCCTCCTATGCTGACATCAGAATCCCATTCGGAGGATGAGGCCTACTGTGATGGAATCGATCCATCGCCTTTGACCTGAACTGTTGTTGATGATGTGGGTGTGACATACCCTAACCCCCTGCGTGTACTATCATAGTAATTTGCAGGTTCCCCTCTTGGGACGGAGTCACGCATCAAGCTGCATCTTCCTTTTCCGAAGTTTAGGCCCGCTCCCTGCTTCAGGTTGTAACCCATCTTCTTCATAATATGGCGCGCTGATGGCGCGTAATGAAAGAACTGTGGAGCATCCGACTCTGAGCTTGAGTCTGTAGTTAAGAATCTTCCTGGCCGGGCTCTGCCGAAGATTATCGTCGCCTGGCCTTGCTTGGACGGAGGGACTACCAGCGTGGCCCCTTCTACGGCTTCCACAGATGTGCTAGCCATACTCGGCCTATGTACGGGCATATGAAGAGAGCCATCCATTATGGATTTAATCGACTCGATGCTCGCAGGATAATCAAAAGAAATATTATCATTAATTATCCATTCGCCTTCCTCTTCAGGAGGGATCTTACATCGGGGATCATTAAAGCATGCTACAATTGGCTCGCCAATCAGAATGGCTGGCATGCCCGTTTCGGATTCCGAATCCGCCTCATTGCCACTTTCATCATCGTCTGGCAATGGTTCTCCCGGCGTTCCCCTAGCCTCTTGATATAGGAGAGTATCAGTGAAGTAGTTTTCCACCCCCTTGAAGGGTTGCTTCTCAGCGAAGACAATTCGTACTGTCGCATCATCTTCAACATATTTGAAGCACTGATGGAGAGTGGAAGGAACGATCCAGTTGGCATGGATCCATGGTCGTCCCAGTAGCAGGTTGTATGATGTGTCCGCATCGATGACATAGCATGTCACCTCTGACTTCAGGCTTCCGATTCTGCAGCGGAGCCGAATCTTCCCAAGTGGATGACTGCTCCCGGCATTGAAACCGTATATTGTAGTGGTGGTTGCGGACAACCTGTACAATGGTATGCCGAGAAAATAGAGGAGCCTTTTGGGGATGATGCTGAGTGCAGACCCCGGATCGACTTGTACTCTTTCAATGCATGTTGAACCGATATATCCGATATAGCACAGAGGTCGATCATGCTTGTTGTCTTTGAGAAGCATATCTTCCGCCGTAAAGGTAATAGCAGGCACCTTGGATTGCGCGTGATGACACTCTGAGCAGGAAGGCCGCATCTCAACGCCAGGAACCTCGGGCATGCATGTCAGAAAGGACTCCGAGTTGGCCAGCGCATCTCTGAGTGCCTCTCTTGTCTCTTTAGAGAGACGAAGAAGCTCGTGTATTGTGATACGAGCCGGGATATTGGCTAAGTGGGCCAATATATCAAAGCGAAAGGGCGTGTCCAGCCCTTAGCTTGGCAGTTTCTTCAACACATGGTCGAACCGCACCTCCTTAGGCTTTTCTTTTCCCTTGGCTGGAATTGGAGTGGATGCCGGCATTGGTACTGACGTCGTTTGCTGCTGTATCTCGTCAGTAGGCTTGTCATACTGCCTTTGATATGACTTTCCAGACCGGGTGCCCGTCTGTTGGGGCGCATCTGCCTGCACTGTACAGGCTTGCTTCTCTCCCTCTGAATCGCTGAGGGAAGCCGAAGTAAGATTACCATCTTCTGGCAGGACAGAGATGGCATTGCAGGACTTGCCCTTTTTGCTGGAGTTCTTCGACGTCCGCTGTACGTCTTGGACGAGGTCAGGGTGTATCCACATAACTTCCCCCGTCTCCAATGTCAAAGGGACGAGACCCTTATTGTATTGAGTCATGGCTGGAGGATGCTTGACTTCCAACCGCGGCACCGGGGCTGGATAGGTCCCGTCAGGAACTGTGACCTTCTGGGTGCTGCCGAACTCGAGAGTCACCATATTGGCAGTGACTTTCTTCTGCTCCGTCTTCAGTGTGAGGACGCCGGCATCAATCAGGGCTTGTATCCGGTCTTTAAGGACATAGCACTTGTCAGTAGAATGGTGAACCATCCTATAGTAGAGACAGTACTTGGGATCATTTGTGCGCCCTATCTCATCAGGGCGTCGAGCATCTGGCAACTTCATCTTATTCCCTTTGTGGAGCAGATGGAATATCGTGACCACCTGGTCGTCTCTGAAGGAGTACTGTTTAGGAGGGAACTTGGGCTCCTGATTGTTGAAGCTGCTCTTCTTGGCCTTTGACTGTATGTCCCCGGTCAGCTCGACGGACATAATTTCCTTCCCTTTAGCTTGGGAAGACTGCGGGAGATCGCTGCGCCCTTTGTTGTTCGTGCCCCATTTGCTTCTAGGGGCGGATGGCTCGAACTTTTTAGCCGATTTCTCGGCTATCTCAGCTTGTTCGACTAATTCCTTCCAAGTATGGGCTTTGACAGCCCCCATGCGGACTTCTACTTGATCCAAGAAGTTGTGTCTACATGTTTGTAAAAGCATGGGTATAGGCATCCCTGCTGGGCACATCAGAGATAGATTTCTGAACCGCTCAATGTATTCACGGACAGATTCGCCTTTCCTCTGCACAGTGGAAAGGAGCTTGTCCATGGTCACTTCGGTGTCATCCTCATAGAAGCGAGAGAGGAACCGAGTTTCCAGGTCGACCCAGGAATTGATAGAGCCCTGAGGAAGGCTTCGGAACCAGTCGAATGCCACCCCTTTCAAGGTGCCGATGAACAACCTAGCCATGATGGCGTCGTTGTTTAGAACATTACCGGTCTGAGACCGAAAATAGTAGATGTGTTGATTGGGCGAGCTCTTACCATCATACGTATGCAACGTTGGTGGTTTGAACTTTGGCGGATATGGCACTGAATCCCATTCCAGTGGGTAAGGACGGACTACCCCCACTTTCTTCAATTCATCCTTCTGAGCCAGGGATGAAATTTGAGCTTGAAGGCTTTTAAGGACTTCAGCATCTAGGGAAGAACCTCCCTTGGATTTCGGATCATTGCTAAAGTGTCCCTCCTCATCGTGGTGGCTTCCGGTATCATCGCCGCCCCGATTGCTGAGGAGTTGGGCAAGCATCTGTTGAATATTGTCCAGGGCTTCCTGCTGGGTCCTGGAGGTTTGCTCTTGAGCTTCCAAACGCCGACAAAGGTCATCATTGGCGTTATCGGTCATATTGACCGATGCTTTGTCCGTTCGCACAGAACTGACTGTTGCTGAAGAGGCATACCCGCTGTCTTCATCTTCTCCATCGGATGATTGGGGTGACCGCCTGGGCTGTGGCACGGTTGGGACCGTCGAGGAGGAAGGCTGCTCATAATTATAGGGTATCGCCACCCTGGATCTGGTGTTTCGGAAAACACCTTCTTCTTGCACCAAGACTTCACCCAAGCCCGGGCTATAATCTGGATCTGGGGAGCCGAAAGGGGTATCATCAAATGTATGACCTTCCCTGTGTCGCTCTCGTCCTCTTCCGGTCATGTTGACGGACGCGAAGGCTGGGCCTCGTGAAGTGCTCCTTTCATGATGCTTCTCTGTGGCATGTGTGGACAACCGGTCAAACACCGATTGACGGTGCGGAGATGCAGCCTTGATTGGATATTACCGACAGCGGGCTGAATGGATTGTCACAAGTCGGCATCCTCTTTGACAACAAGGGGAAGTGGTTTGGAGAGACTCCAATTCCCGCTTGTTTGTCAAGAATTGTCGCAGGTTAGGCTCAACAGAGCCTGAACAAACCCATGGAGAGGCCTTTCTGGAGCGTACAAGGGATGATGCTCCGTTCTTCTTATCCCTGCAGAAGGGATTAGTACTGAATAGTACTTTTGTGCTAGCTTCACCGACGGGTGCGAGCTTAGTGCCTGATGAATTGGGGAGCGGAGCACGCTGTGGTGCTTTGCCCGCTATTCTGCTGCGAAGGGGATCAACCTCAGATAACACTGCGGTCTTAGCCTTACGGCCGCGAACCCAGTGAATTCGTTGTGGCACAATAGCTTCGCTTGTGGAAGCGAGGCTGATAAAAGGCTTTGCTGCCCTTGATTCAGGTGACGGTATGATTGCCGTCGTGACTTCATGGCTGGCAGCGTCGTCAGGGCAGATGGGCATCTTACCCTTTTCTTCACGGGAGAGGCGCAGTCTCGGCATGACTATACCGGGAGCTTTGGTTGAAGACTCCTGTTTTAGGCTTCCATATCAGCCTTGACAGGGGTCTTCTAGGTTCGCAGGGAACCTGAATAGCCACAAGCGGGGCTGTGGGGTGCTGGCAAAATTCCGCCTCTGGTTTCTGATCTGAAACCTTGGTCATGAAGACTTTCCTGTGCTTCCGTGCTCGAAGCGTCAGGCCACCCCCAGAGAGGACTTCTTCAAATCTTCCTTAATCGATCTGGATAACCAGGTTCTCAAAAGTGCAGGATCTGGGCTGTGGGCATGTTTCCTTGTTGCGCCAGAGAACTGCGGCAGGTTTGTAGAGAACCTTTTCCGTCTTCGCAGAGACTTTGCTTGAAGATTTAGCCAGAGAAGATCTGGCTGCACCGGCTTTTCTGAATTCAGAGATAGACCCGAAGGTCTGTTCGTCGCACTGCGACACTTGATTCTCAGCAGAGGAGAATACACTCCCCAGCGGAGTCGCCATCTTGTTTTCCATTATGTTTGCAAAGGGGAAAACTTACAAAAAAGAGTTTGAGGAGCTAAATTACAAGTATTCTTAAAAAAAAGATTACAAGTAGATCTCCTCAGAGATTCTGGAGAAGTGTACCGATAGGAGTCTGGTCAGCGCGCGACCACTTTGTCCCTTTGACGATGCGAGCGATGAGATTCCCTTCTCGCCTGGTTCCGGGAATCAGAGAATAGAAGGTTGGTAGAACCCTCTTGCTACTTCTCAAAACGCCTTCTGTGAGGAATTCCTTCTCGCCTGGTTCCGGAGATTCCTTGAGGAAAAGAGGTTGTTAGGGTATCACCACCCTGAAAGAGAGAAGTATTTCTCTAAAGAGTCTCTGAATTCGAGAACGCACGGTGCGTTGTAAAGAAGCCTCTGCTTGTGGAGTCCTCTCTTTTTTTCTTCTTTGAAGTCTCTCCCGATCTGATCTCTGATCTGTCTGTCCCTGTACCCTTGATGGGCTATTTATAGGGAAAGCAAGGGTATAATCGTCCCCTTTGAAGATATGGAAACAGATTGAACCGAATCTGTTTGAATTTAGAAAGTAGCCTTGCTGCGATGCTAGGATAGCTTCTGCGGAGCTAGGAAATGGCAAGTCGGTCGATCTTTCCGATTTGTTTTGATCCTTTCTATCTCGTTGGAGGATTTTCTCTGATTCTCTTACTCGTTTCAAGAGAGTCAAGAGATTGCGGCAATCACCCGCCATATTTGAATCCTAATCGGATTTGATCAGATTGGATCCAATCTCATCAGGAGATTTGATTGGTCAAAGGTTACCATATCAGGCTGATATCGGAGCTGCCCGCTTTGAAGCTCATAGCAGAGCTAGAGGCAATCCTTAGCGAAATCCTGAAAAGAGGCTTTTCGGCGAAGCTATCAGTTAGCTTCCTGGCGAAGTTGGATGATACTAGCCTCTCAATCGAGGCTATCTCCTTGGGCTAATGTAATGCTATATGCTAGCATTTTAGACCTGCTGAGGTCTGTTTAGAAACATCCCGGGCTCACTGTTCTACTTGCTGGATCAGTGGAGTCCAAGCTGCTTCCTTGTCCCTTGGAGGTGGGTGAAAACTGGTCTTCAGCTCGTCTGTCCCTTGTCTTTTGTAAATGTCAACAAGTTTAGACATCGTTCGGACCAATGAGAATCTTGTCTTTTTTAAGTGTCAACAATAGCTAATCACAATATTTGTACACACACATGGATTTCATGTCACCTCCCACTTTTGACATTCTTAACATCCAAACTTGGAAGGTTAAGATGTCTTTGTACCTCAAAGGCCTAGGTATTCATGTTTATCTTGGTACCACTAAGAATTCATATGTTAGCAATAGCAAGTATAATGAGGCTAACTCAAAAGCCATCCATGCTTTGAAGAGTACCCTAAATGATAAATATTTATTTAGGGTTTCTAATCTTGATTTGGCTTTTGTAGTTTGGAACACCATCATCTCCCTTGGCGAACAAGAGCAATACTATGCGGGGAGCGACTCGGATGTTAGAAGTGAGGCTTCCAACGTATGTTACATGGTCCAAGGGGATAACCCCCTTGAGGTAAATACCGAATCCGAGCTAGAAGAGGATGTTGATATGTCCTATAATGAACTTGCTTCATTTTGTCAACAACTTCTAGAAAAATATGACATGCTTAAAAAGGATAATAGAAAAATGAAAAATAAATTTGATTGTTTATTAAAAGAAAATGATTCTTTAAAAATAAAGTTGCATGCAATGTAAAAGAAATGAATTTTTGAAAAATGAGAATATTTCCTTGTCCTCTAAGCTAAATGATCTTTGTGAAGGAAATACTTTTTTGAAAGATAAAATTGTTTTGGTGGAAAATAAAAAGAGATTGCATTGCAAGAAAATACCTCTTCGAAAAGAAAAGTTATTTCAAAAGAAAAAAAAATATTTCTAAAAAGAATAAAAATAATGATTCTCATTCTCACCATGCTTTACATGCCACTATTGATCAAAATGAGATTAAAGTTTTGAAAAATAAATAAATTGCTTGAGCTCAACTTTGAGCAATTGTGCATTTAATCACAAAAGATTGGAATCCTTATTTTAAAAGAAACAAGCTCCACATGTTCATGCACATCACCCACATCATGCATATGCACACTTTGCACGTCATGATCACACTCATACCCATATGCATGTTAGAGTGTACAAGTGTACACATTGCGGCCGCAAAGGCCATTTAGCAAAATTTTGTTATGATAAAGTAAATTCTTTTAATTTTGCTAAGAAAAATGTTTGGGTTACATTAGATGCTAACCCCGATGGACCCAAAAGAAAATGGGTACCAAAGTCCCCACCTCTCATGTTTGATGTAGGTGTGGGCTCTCACATGACGTGAGAGATTTGGTGCCTTGGTGGTGATGCACATGGACTAGATGGACACACATATTGATGCACCGCTATCAAGGAGGTTTGGTGGGACGAGTTTTGGAGATTTGGAGTATAGTTCTTTAGTTTGATAACTATCTCTAAAACTCCTAGTCTATTTACATGCTTTTATATTTGATGATTCTTAGCATGTTTTAGTGTTATGATAAAATAATCATGTTTTGTGCTTCATGTGGTAAATACTTGTTTAGATGTAGTTTTATCAAAACTTGAGTATATATGTGTACAAGTAGTGAGCAACATTTCATTCATATATGTTTGTACTTCATTGCTCATTTGTAATCATTACATGCACATGTATAGCCTAGTTTTAATGATTCCTTCATTTACATTTGTTTTGCCTAGTTTCATGTTTTGCTTCATGTATATGTATTTTTGTCCAAATCTAATAAATATACATGTATACCCTTGAGTCTCTTACCTTCATGCAAATCATATCATAGACTCTTTTTATGTTTGGGATATGTATGCATATTTTTAGTTTTCGATAAAACATACATATACCTAGAAGTTTGTTTTTAGATGAAAAATGAATTTTCATGATTTTTACTTGTTTGATGTTTTGAGCTTTATTGCTTAGTTTCATGAAAATGCTATTCACATGATTCTTGTACACTCACACTTCATTTGTTTATTCATGACATTATTTTCGTGAGAATTTTGAGCTTATAGACTTTGAGTGTCGAATTTTGTGTATTTAGTATGACTAATGAGATACGTATGATTTATTTTCATGTTTAAAGGATCTTTAATTAGTTTTTTTAAAATTACTTTAACTAGTTATGTATTCTTCATTTGGTAGTGTTTTCAATACTTAAATATTTTGAAACTCCTACTTTTGAAAACCCCTACCAACCCCTATAAGGGCGGACGGATAGGCGACCATGCCTTATATGCCTTATAGAAAATCTTTTATCTTGTGCATGAAAGGGTGGTTATTTATGAGTTATACACTTGTTTCATATCATATTTTCAATTGGTATCACAATTGATATTTCTTTGTATATACTCATATTTTGTTTTCTATATATGTATGCTTCACATTTCAAATAATATCAATTTCTATTGGTATTTTCATTTTTCATACATATGTATGATTTGCTTGTGCTTGATTTACTAGACATTTATATGTTTAAAGCACAAAATATGTTTGTGCTAGGCTTGATTTAAATCTTGTTTTCAATTGGTATCACAATTGATATTTTAATAAGCTTATGCATTATTTTCAATTGATATGTTTATTGATATCAAATTTATAATATACTTTAATTGGTATCAATATGTTTCAATTTCCAATTGGGTTTAAATTTCAATTGGTATCACAAATGTTTTACCTATTTGGTATCAAATTTATCATGTATTTTAATTGGTATCAAATTTAATTTAAATTTAAATTGGTATCAAAATATAAAATAATACTTTCATTGGTATCAAAATGTAAAAATGTTTCAATTTCAGTTGGTATCACAAATTTCCTATTTCATATGGTATCTATATCTTGTGATATCTCAAATTGATTTGTTGATTTAAGAAAAATTCAAAATTTGTATTGATTATTTAAAATTGGTATAAAAATTTGTGTTTAAAAATGTTTTGATATGTATTGCCTATATGCAAGGGGAGCTTAACATCTCTTCTACATATAGATTCATGTCGAGTATATCTTATATTGAGGAGGTTGACAACTATTCACTATATGATACACGTGTGTAGGGGGAGCTTCACATCTCCACTTATGCATTGTATATTATGTGTTATGTGAGTTAGGGCTTGTCATCCCTTCTTCATGTAATGCATATATGCAGGAATGCTAACTTAGCGTCTTCCTCTTCATGAATGTATATCGCATATATATCCTTATGATTGATTTGTTTTATTTTACCCCCTTTGTTGATGGTTGACAAAAAGGAGGAGAAAGATTTTGAGTTTATATATGCATAATTGAATTTTGCATATATTGAGTTTATGCATCGTTTATGCATCTTATGTTTTAGAAAATGGAAAGAATGTTTTTGAATGTTTAAACAAAAAGGGGAGAAAGTTTTTGGAAAAAGAATTTTGAATTTATGCATGTTTCTCTCACCTTGTTGATGCATATATTTGTTTAGTTTCATGTACTTTATTGCAATATATATTTGTTTATTGTTATGCATGAGTTAAGGAGGAGCTTCTATGAAGCTTAACTTTAATCCATGCATATATAACTCCATGAGTTTTGTCATCATCAAAAAGGGGAGATTGTTGGCCCGAAGGCCCATCACTCTAGTTTTGATGATGATTAACTCATGTAGTTATAGTACTAATGATCTTGTGTTTAATTAGTCTCAGATACGTGATCAAGATCTTAGTAGGTGTTTAGCTTCAACAAAAAGTTTAAAGTCAACTTTTGGAGATAGCACGTGTTGATTCAAGAGCTTATGCATCAAGACCACATCAAGTACTCAAGAGGAGTCTAGCTCATTGGATTAAGGTTTGGACCAAGTCAAGAAGGAGAAGAAGACTTCAAGTGAAGCCCTTCAAGAGAAGACTTGTGTTTAGGTTTGTTTTAAGATTTTGTTTTTAGATAAAATGTAAAGGATATAGTTGGTGGATTGCTCAAGTATCATACACACTCACACACAAGATTTATATGAGTTTTCATAAAAGAGTTTTCCTTTTAGAAAAATACCGGTTTGGTTTTTGATCTTCATATATACATGTGTTTTAATCAAAACCATTTTAGTGCTTATTGTCAAAAACATAGATATTTCATCATATATGTGTAGTGGATCATATCCATACACTCTATGCTTTAAAAGTGTTTAAAATATCTTGTTTTTGTATTTGAAGAAGTTTTGGAAAAATCTATTTGGAAAAATACGGCTTTTGTTTTAAGCCAAAATTTCTAAGTTACAAAATAGTTCAAAAATGTTTGTAAAATGTTTTGATTTTTACTCAAATATGTTTGTATATCAAAGTATTATACTGAACTTATTTTTGTAGATTTTTAGAGATTTTATGGGATTTTATTGAAGGAAAAATAACAAGTTTTTAATCCCTAAAAGACTGTTTTTGGCTTCTGTCGGTCGACCGCACGGTCGACCGAGCCAGGAGTCGGTCGACCGACGTGCACGCCTTGTTTGGCTGGAGAGCCGGTCGACCGCCAGAGAGCTTCTGCTCTCTGAAAATGGCCCCGATCGACTGGGCGGAGAGCTCTGCTCTCTGTATCCAGGCCACGGTCGACCGGCCGGTCGACCGACCTTCCCAACGGTCGAAAAATCGACGGTTTACGGTCAACCGGGCGGTCGACCGACAGCAGTGCAGACTGCTGATTTGGACCCCAACGGCTAGTTTTTCTTAGCCTATAAAGGGGGCTCCCATGAACTGTTTTCTACAAGATTTTAAGTGGTTTTTTGAGCCAGTTTTTCCTACTCTATTAAGTGTTTATCTCCACTTGTTTTAGAGCCAAATACTTCCATTCAAAAGGAGAGTTTTTCAAAAGTGATTTCTTGTGTTTTCCACCACAAATTCAATCCTTGTTTGTTTACACATACTTGAGCTTTCCATTGATACATCTATCCTATAGGAGAGTTGTTGTGAGATTGTTTTTAGGTGATCAAAGTGTTTAGATCTATAGGAGAGTTCTTGTGAGATTGTTTTTAGGTGATCAAAGTGTTTAGATCACCAAGTGTTCATCATTGTACTTTGAGGAGGCGGACTTGCGGGTTCGCGTGGTTTCGGGTTCTAGTGAGAACTCGGTGTAGAGGTGCGGCCTCGGCAAGCTAGTATGCTTGCGGTGTGTTTGTTCTTGCGGGAGCAAGTGAGGAGACTAGTGAGTCCAAGAGTTCTAGTGTGAACTCCTTGTAGGTGTTGCGGCACTGAGTGATCCGGTGGGATCGTTTTTAGTGGAAATCCTTCATAGTGTTGAAGGCGGGGAAGTAGAGCAAGCGTGCTCGAACCTCGAAACAAATCTCTCGTATTTGCGATTGCTCTCTCTTTATCTCTCACTTGTCTTTATATCTTGCATGCTTATATTATCTTTATTTTTATATGCTTGATATACCTTGTGCTATATTGATACATGCTTGGGATTATTTGCTCACACATTGTATTCAACAAGAAAGCCATAGCGGCACCTCAACTCTTATCTAGAGAATCTTAAGGAGTTAGTCCAGAACCCTTCACGGGGAATCCGGTTACACTCTTAAGTTATACTTGGTGTGTTTAACTTAAGAATTTTTTGTTTGCATAAATAGTTTTAATTTCGCATTAATTCACTATTAAATTAGCTAGTCACCTATTCACCCCCCTCTAGGTGATTTCACTATTGATAAGAATGCATGCTGCACTTCTTATTCAACAATTGAAAATGATTTTTGCATGTTGAAGAATAGTGTAGATTGTTTGGGCTTCACTTTGAGCCAATGTGCCATGAACCACACACGATTGGAATCCATGTTTCACAAGAAACATGTTCCTCATATGCATGCACCCAAAATACGGCACACACATGATTCTATGTATGCTCATGTGTACACTTGTACACATTGTGAATGTAAGGGCTACCTTACAAGATTTTATTATGATAGATTAAATGTTTTCAATTTTGCAGATAAATTTGTTTGGGTTAGGAAAGGTGCTAACCCCCATGAATCCAAGAAAGTGTGGGTACCAAAATCCACCCCTATTGTGCTTAATGTAGGTGTGGGCCCTCACATGACATGAGAGGTATTGGTGTCTTGATGGTGGATGCTTTTGAACTTGATGGACACTACATTGGATGCATCACCTTTAAGGATGTTTGGTTGGAGGACCATCATGGTTTGGAGACCTAGAAATTAGCCCTATTAGTTTTGGTAGCTATTTCTAACTTCCACTTTGATTACATGCTCTCATTGATTAATTTTTAGCATGTTTTGATTTTTCTTGTTCATTATGTTAAATGCAATATCAATTAGACTTGAGATATACATAAATGGTATTTGAGATACACCAATGTTTATATGGACAACTATTTTTTATTTTCTCACTATAGTTTAACTATTGTGTATATCCTAACTCCAAAGCACGTGCATTTACCCTAATGATCATGTTTGCTTATGATTTTGAACTTCATGTTTTGATTACGTGTTTAGATAAAACTTTTATTAAAACTTGTGTTTATACTTATACAACTAATGAGCCACATTTGTTTATCATATGTTTGCGCTTTATTACTCATTTGTACCCATTGGATGTACTTGTATAACCTAGTTTTGATGATTCTTTCATCTTTACTTGTTTTTCCTTTTTTTGTACACGTTTTCATAAAAATATATTTATCTTCATGTATATGTTAATTTTATCTAAAACTATTGAGTATGCATGTCCATCCTAGAGTCACTTGCTTTTCATGCAAAATTTTTTTGCTTTTATGTTTGGGATATGTATGTATACTTTTAATTTCAACAAAACATACATATACCTTGAATCATATTTAGTTTTGATGATTTCTTACTTTTAATAGAAGAACTTCATATGAGCTTCAATGTCTTATTTCTATGATTTTGTTGATTACATGATTCTTACACTCTATATTTGGTATTTACTCATGATTTTTTGTTTCATGAGCATATATGTGCTTTATTGCTATTTGAGTGTCAATGATCATGTGATTTTTATATTTTCATGGGATACTTATTATTTTATTCCATGCTTGAAGAATTTGAAACTAATTTTGAAAATTACTTTAATTTAGTTCATTATTCTTCATATAGTAGTGATTTTCAAACTATGCTAAACAGTTCATGATTTTTGAAAACCCTACCAACCAAAGGGTGGTTGGATGGGCGACCATGTCTTGTATACCCTTATTAAATATCTTTTAAACATGTGCATGAATAGGATGATAGATATGAGTTATACACATAATCTTCATGGAATTCTATTTTCGTATACTCATATGTGTTTTTTTATATATGTATGCTTCAAATTTCAATTGGTATTCTCATTTACATACATACATATATATGATCTTGATTGTGCTTGTTTTACAATATTTTTTTTTACAAAGCACAAAATTATTTATGCTAAACTTGACTTTTTTCTAAATATTAATTGGTATCTTTACAAACTTTTGCATTAATTCACAATTGGTATTTATATTTTTTTTGGTATTAAAATGTATTTTTGTTAATGGGGAGCTTCTAAGAAGCCAATCCTTAATGGATACTGAAAAACACCTAGAGGGGGGGTGAATAGGTGCAAGTGCTAATCTAGTGAACTAAGTGCTCTAAATGCGGAAGCTTAAAACAATTCTTGCAACACACTTAATACAACGCACAAGTGTAGCCGAATTCCCCGTGAAGGGCTCTGGACTAACTCCTCTTGATTCCCCTTGAATGGGTTGAGGTGCTATGTGAAGCTCTTGTGGTTAAGTATAAGTGAGGCACATACAAACAACCAAGCATCTAAGATGAATAGGCAATATGAATATATGCAAGGCAACACAAGCAATATGAATGATATGACAATATGAATGAATGATGCTATGCACAAATAAGAGAGAGAGTTGAGAGACAATGGATCAAACGCAAAGGCCAAGATATGTTTCGAGGTTCGAGCCCCTAGCTCTACATCCCCGCCTACACCACCGTGTAGGATTTCCAATCCACTATCTCCCACCGAGGGAACCTCTACCGAAGAGGATTTGTTACAACACTCGGAGTACCAAACTCCTCTCTCAAACAACCACCTCACAACCGAGGGGTAGGCCCGTAGCCAATACAACCACAACACCTCTACCGAAGAGGGTTACAAACACCAACTCCACCCCTCACTAGAGGGAGCAAACAACAACCAACTCCACCTCTCACTAGAGGGAGCAAACCACAATCCTCAACCTCTACCGAAGAGGGAGCAACCCAACAAAGCAAGGGTTTACAACTTGGAGGCTCAACAACCTCAAACAATCTCTCTTTCTTTCTTTTTCCACAAAACAAGATCCTAATAGATTAGGATAGGTGATAGCTCAAGTGTGGAAAAACTAGGTGTTTGGAAAACAAGGACTCAAAGAAAAATACTTGGGAAAACTCTTGTAAAAGATAGAAAATGAAAGCCAAGACAAATCTCCCAAAATTCTCTTTTCTTTGATTTTTCCAAAAACCTAAAACAATAAGATTGGAAGTTTAAAGCCCAAAAACTCTTTTGAAAAACTTGTTTTAAACTCAGGGAAACTGAAAATTTTTCTCTTGTAAAAACCTTGGCCAAAATCCCAAAGAGTTGGGGTTTATATAGGCCAAAACAGAAACTAGCCGTTAGGCTGATGTGGCAGCCTGACAGGCTAACGGTCGACCGGCCCGGTCGACCGCCAACGGTCAGAAATGTGACCGTTGGGCAAACACGGTCGACCGGCACGGTCGTCCCAAACAAATAGAGAGCAGAGCTCTCAGACCCGGTCGACCCTGACGGTCGACCGAGTTTGTACCTGCCAGACGTGCACAAGTCTGTGCACGTCGGTCGACCCGTGGGGTCGACCGGCCCTTGGTGCGGTCGACCGACCTGGCCTGTCGCACAAACCTGGGTCAGAATCTGGGTTAAAACATATTTTGAAAAATCTTTTTATCTTTTCTAAAATCACCAAAAATAGTTTTAACACTTTGTATTGAAACACAAACTTGTGATAACAATTTCAAGACATATCAACAAATTTTAAATCATTTTTGTGTCTTGTAAATTTTATCAAAAACCAACACTTGTATTTTATCAAACTTGATTTTTCAATACATGAATAGGAAAGTCAAAATAAGTTTGTCTAGCAAGTTTAAAGCATGTATGTATATCTAGAACATATCTAATATACATAAAATAAAGTAAACTTGTTTTGATCTACTATTCATGAAAACCAAAAACCAAACATAAAACGTGTGTGTTTGTGCACTTGAGCATATCAACTATACTAAGCTTTACAAATGGATCTAAACACACTATCTAAACTAGGATACCTAAGTCTTCTTGACGATCTTCCATCTTCAAGTAGACTTGCTCCCAAACGTGATCCACCGAGTGCAAAGGTATGATCTTTAAGCTTTGGCATCGGAATCACCATGAAAAGCTTCTATACTCCTTGTTGAAGCTAATCACCAACTAATATCTTGGTTAATGATCTGAAACTTAAACAACACAAGATTATTAGTAAACATAACTACATGAGTTTAATCATCATCAAAACTAGGGTGGAAGGCCTTTGGGCCAACAATCTCCCCCTTTTTGATGATGACAAAACTCATGGAGTTATATATGCATGGATTAAAGTTAAGCTTCAAAGAAGCTCCCCCTTAACTCATGCATAAAACAAATAAACATAAATATGCATGAATGACAATGCATAAACAAGATGCTCTAGATACCAAATGAAATATTCAAAACAAAACATGTTCTAGAGACCAATTAACATTAAACTATTAAACTTAATATATGCAAAAACATAAATATGCATATATACTCAAAATCTTTCTCCCCCTTTTTGTCAATCATCAACAAAGGGGTAAAAACCAAAACAATAAAATGAGGGGTAAAATCTTTCTCCCCCTTTTTGTCAATCAAAACGATAAAAATAATGTTCTCCCCCTTTTTGTCTAAAAACAAAAACAAGGTCAATAAGGGTGACAATCAATTTGGATATCAATTGAAAATATGTCAATGAAGCATCTTGATACCAATGAAATAAACAAATATCAATAAATGTTATATGCTATATACATTCATGAAGAGGAAGACGCTAAGTTAGCTTCCCTACACATATGCATTACATGAAAGAGGGATGTTAAGCCCTAATTCACATAACACACATTATGTAATGCATAAGAGGAGATGTGAAGCTCCCCCTACACACGTGTACTACATAAAGAAGAGATGTTAAGCTCCTCAATATAAGATACACTCAACATGAATCTATATGTAGAAGAGATGTTAAGCTCTCCTTGCATATAGTCAATATAAATCAAAACTTTTGAAAATTTTTCTTTAAAAAAAATTTTTAGATACCAATTTAAACACAAGACATCTTGATATCAAAAGATAGTATTTTTAAGCCAAATAAACAATTTAAATGACTATTTTCTATCATAAAGTAAGGGAGTGGAAACACAAATACCAATTGAAATATGAAAATCGAATTTTTCTCCCATTTATGAAATACCAACAAAAACTATGCGTAGGCTTGAAATAAGATACCAATTGAAAACTAAATCAATTGAAATAATAGTTAAAGCTCAAGCTCTAGCATAAACAAGATTTGTGCTCAAGATATAGAAATATAATAGCACAAATAAAACAAGTATATGTGTATGAAATAGAATGAGTACCAATCACCAATAGATGATACCAATTGAAAATATACATACACAATAATCATATGAGTATACAAAAAGATCAAAATGATACCAATTAAAAGAGTTCAATGATACCAATTGGCATAACAACAATAGCATGTGTATACCTCATAACACAACGAAGAAAACAAACTAGTTAAAATGAAAAATTTTGTTAACTAGTACGAAATCCTTCAAGCAAGGAATAAAACAAAACGATTTTCATAAAACATGAAATCCACATGATAATCAACACTCTAATTCAATTAGGCATAAATATGACTCATGAAAACAAAACATGAGAAAGCAATAAATGTGAGTGTACAAATAAAGTGTGAATATCATAATCATGAAAATTTTTCATTAAGCTCAATTATTCCTTAAACAATGAAAACATGAAAACATCACAACTATTTAATCTTCAAGGTATATGTATGTCTTATACAAACTAAAGCATACATACATATCCAAAACACAACGAGTCCACAAAATATATGCATTAAGGCACGTGGCTCAAAAAGGATAAACATGTATATCTAATAGTTTGGACAAGATAGACATATACATGAAGTTAAACAATTAAACACAAATCAAGAAAAACTAAATCTTCACCAAAACAAAATTTCATTTCAAGGTATATGTATGAATTGTCAACACAGTAAGTATACATACATATCCCTAAACACAATTGAGTCCATATATAGATTTGTATGAAAGGCAAATGACTCAAGGAGTATACATGTATATCTTAAAGTTTGGCAATACAAACATATACATGAAGTGAAAACTCATAAAACAAATCCAAAATGGAATACAAGTTTGAAATGTATGAATCATCAAAACTAGACTATACTAGCACATCTAATGGGTTCAAATAAGCAATCAAGCTCAAACATATATAGATTTATTTGTGGCCCACTATATGTACAAGTATAAGTCCTAGTCTTAATGAAAACTAACATCTAAACAGTAATCTTAACATGAAGCATTAAAACACAATATAAAAATCAACATGATAAGCAAAAACATGATTATTATGAATATCCACATGTTATTAGAAATATGATGTACATGATGGCTAATCAAATGTGAGAACACAAAGTAATAATCCATATTAAACATGGGTGTCTCAAATACTATACATGTATATCAAGAATCTAATTAACATGGCATTTTCATACTAATCACTAAACAATGAAACATGCTATAAACAATGAATATTAAAAGCATGAAAACAATAAATAGGAGTTAGAGATTCGATACAAAACCAATGAGGGCACCGCTCTAGTTCTCCAAACCAAGGTGGTCTTCCCACCAAACTTCCTTTGAAAGTGATGCATCCAATTGATTTCCTTTAAGCTTGGAACGCATCCACTCCAAGGTGTCATCACTCTCACGTCATGTGAGAGCCCACACCTACATCAAAAATAATAGGAGGGGTGGTCTTTGGTACCCACATCTTATTGGGTCCATGGGGTTAGTCCCTTCTCTAACCCAAACAAATTTCTTTGTTAAATTATCAACATGTATTCTATCATAACAAAATTTAGCAAGGTGGCCCTTACGTCCACAATGTGTACAAGTGTACACATGAGCATACATCGTGTTAGGGTGTCCGTGAGGAGCATGTGTATGCCGTGGAGGGTGTGCATGCATAAAGGATGGAACTTGTTTCTTTCGAACCAAGGTTTCCAAACGTGAGTGGTTCATGGCACATTGGCTCATAGTGGAGCCCAAACAATCTACTCTCTTCTTTAACATACAAATATCATCATTAATCTTAGAAGAAGAGGTACATGCATTAGGTAGACAAGTTGAAGAAGCTACACTAGCATGACAAACATGTGCATCCATCTTATTTTGCAAATAATATTTTTCTTTAAACAACATCTAGATCATTTGAAATAGAAATTATTTTATTTTTCAAAGCAACATTTTCTTTTAAAACAAAATCAACTTTAGAAGATAAATTTTCATTTTTCTTCAAAATAGCATGGCAATCATTTTTAGATTTTAAAAAATCATTTTCTTTTAGTGCAAGGTCTAATTGAGATCTTAATGAATCCCTTTCATTATAGACCTCAACCTTCTCTTGCAAAACATTGTTAAGTCTAGAATGCAAACTCTTATTTTCTTGTTCAATTCCTAGATTTTTCTTTTTCAACAAATTATATTTTTCAATTAGTTTTTCACAAACAATTGATAGTTCTTCATTTAAAGCATGGGGATCAACATAATCATCACATGAAGAACTAGCATCAAAACTATCTAGTTGAGATTCTGATTGTACCTCAAGGGAGTCATTCCCTTGGACCGTATAGCATTGTTGTGGCTCGGATTCTCCACTAGACTCCTCCGGTTGAATTTGCAATTGAAGCTTGGAGGTGGTGGTGGTTGTCAACTTGTTCCACACTACAAAGCGGAATCAAGGTTAGAAACACACAAAAGATAATCTTTAGGTAATGTGCTTCTAATGGCCTCAAGGGCTTGTGCATTGGCCCCTATATGCTTGCGATCTCCAAGATAACATTTCTTGGTGGCCGCAAGAAAGACATGCAAACCTAGGGTCTTAAGGTACATGGACATCCTATACTTCCAAACAACAATGTTGGAAGGGTCAAAGCTAGGTGGGGTCATGAAGTCCATGGCAAACTATATGAGTGTGCAAACAAGCAAATGCAAACAAGATTAGCAATCAAATGAATCTCACTCCTAGGATGTTAAGCCTAATATCAGGAGTACTAGCTCTGATACCAATTGAAAAACACCTAGAGGGGGGTGAATAGGTGCAAGTGCTAATCTAGTGAACTAAGTGCTCTAAATGCGGAAGCTTAAATAATTCTTGCAACACACTTAATACAACGCACAAGTGTAGCCGAATTCCCCGTGAAGGGCTCTGGACTAACTCCTCTTGATTCCCCTTGAATGGGTTGAGGTGCTATGTGAAGCTCTTGTGGTTAAGTATAAGTGAGGCACACACAAACAACCAAGCATATAAGATGAATAGGCAATATGAATATATGCAAGGCAACACAAGCAATATGAATGATATGACAATATGAATGAATAATGTTATGCACAAATAAGAGAGAGTTGAGAGACAATGGATCAAACGCAAAGGCCAAGATATGTTTTGAGGTTCGAGCCCCTAGCTCTACATCCCCGCCTACACTACCGTGTAGGATTTCCAATCCACTATCTACCACCGAGGGAACCTCTACCGAAGAGGATTTGTTACAACACTAGGAGTACCAAACTCCTCTCTCAAACAACCACCTCACAACCGAGGGGTAGGCCCGTAGCCAATACAACCACAACACCTCTACCGAAGAGGGTTACAAACACCAACTCCACCTCTCACTAGAGGGAGCAAACAACAACCAACTCCACCTCTCAGTAGAGGGAGCAAACCACAATCCTCAACCTCTACCGAAGAGGGAGCAACCCAAACAAAGCAAGGGTTTACAACTTGGAGGCTCAACAACCTCAAACAATCTCTCTTTCTTTCTTTTCCACAAAACAAGATCCTAATAGATTAGGATAGGTGATAGCTCAAGTGTGGAAAAACTAGGTGTTTGGAAAACAAGGACTCAAAGAAAATACTTGGGAAAACTCTTGTAAAAGATAGAAAATGAAAGCCAAGACAAATCTCCCAAATTCTCTTTTCTTTGATTTTTTCAAAAACCTAAAACAATAAGATTGGAAGTTTAAAGCCCAAAAACTCTTTTGAAAAACTTGTTTTAAACTCAGAGAAACTGAAAATTTTTCTCTTGTAAAAACCTTGGCCAAAATCCCAAAGAGTTGGGGTTTATATAGGCCAAAACAGAAACTAGCCTTTAGGCTGATGTGGCAGCCTGACAGGCTAACGGTCGACCGGCCCGGTCGACCGCCACGGTCAGAAATGTGACCGTTGGGCAAACACGGTCGACCGCACAGTCGACCCAAACAAACAGAGAGCAGAGCTCTCAGACCCAGTCGACCCTGACGGTCGACCGAGTTTGTGCCTGCCAGACGTGCACAAGTCCTGTGCACGTCGGTCGACCCGTGGGGTCGACCGGCCCTTGGTGCGGTCGACCCATACGGTCGACCGACCTGGCCTGTCAGCACAAACCTGGGTCAGAATCTGGGTTAAAACATATTTTGAAAAATCTTTTTATCTTTTCTAAAAATCACCAAAAATAGTTTTAACACTTTGTATTGAAACACAAACTTGTGATAACAATTTCAAGACATATATCAACAAATTTTAAATCATTTTTGTGTCTTGTAAATTTTATCAAAAACTAACACTTATATTTTATCAAACTTGATTTTTCAATACATGAATAGGAAAGTCAAAATAAGTTTGTCTAGCAAGTTTAAAGCATGTATGTATATCTAGAACATATCTAATACATAAAAATAAAGTAAACTTGTTTTGATCTACTATTCATGAAAACCAAAAACCAAACATAAAACGTGTGTGTTTGTGCACTTGAGCATATCAACTATACTAAGCTTTACAAATGGATCTAAACACACTATCTAAACTAGGATACCTAAGTCTTCTTGACGATCTTCCATCTTCAGTAGACTTGCTCCCAAACGTGATCACCGAGTGCAAAGGTATGATCTTTAGCTTTGGCACCGGAATCACCATGAAAAGCTTCTATACTCCTTGTTGAAGCTAATCACCAACTAATATCTTGGTTAATGATCTGAAACTTAAACAACATAAGATTATTAGTAAACATAACTACATGAGTTAATCATCATCAAAATTAGGGTGGAAGGCCTTTGGGCCAACAGATACATATATATATAACCTCATAAGTTTTGTCATCATCAAAAAGGAGAAAATTGTTAGCCTAAAGGCCTTTCGCCTTTGTTTTGATAATGACTAACTTATGAAGGTTAGTTTACTAATGATCT
The DNA here is from genome assembly GCA_038442645.1 of Agave tequilana. Classification (NCBI taxonomy): domain Eukaryota; kingdom Viridiplantae; phylum Streptophyta; class Magnoliopsida; order Asparagales; family Asparagaceae; genus Agave; species Agave tequilana. The sequence continues at coordinate 130,265 of JAVJIF010006341.1, forward strand.
TATGTTTATTTAGTTTCAGTTATTGATCAAGATATTAGTAGATGTTTAGCTTCAATAAAGGAGTTTTGGAGCTAACTCATGTTGATTCAAGAGCTCGCGCGTCAAGGTCGCATCTAGAACTCGGATGGAGTCAAGCTCTTTGGATCGTGTTTGGATTGAGTCGGCTTGGAGAAGGAGTTCTACAAGAAGACTTCAGCTTGTATTTAGTTTAGTTTGTGTTTAGATCTTGTGTAAAGATAGATAGTGTTGATATGTTAAAGTTCATATACACACACACAAGTTCAATGTGTTTTGTTTTCGGTTTAACCAGTTTTGAATTTCAAGTTCACATATATTGATTTTCATGAATATATAGAATCAAAACAAATTTACATGGTTTAATATATATTGGATTTCATCTATATACATCTGTGCTTCATACATTTGGAAAAACTAATTTTGATAGTATATTTCATGTGTTTAGAGTTTTGTAATTAACAAAACCTAATTTTGGATTTCATATCAAAATATAGATATATCTTTTACATATGTATTGGATTCTATCCATATACAATATGCTTCAAAAGTGTTTAAATATCTTGTTTTTGTATTTATACAAGTTTGGGAAAAATCGGATTTCCATTTCAAAGTTTTGTTTTTGAAAATACGGTTTTTGTTTAAAGCCAAATATTTTATATCATAAAAATAGTTCAAATAGCTTGTAATATGTGTTGATTTTTGGTGACACATATTTGTTATTCAAATATCTAACAAGAACTTATTTTTGTGAAATTTATAGGATTTTATGGGATTTTATTGGAATTAAAATGTCTGAGTTTCAAGTTCTGAAATCCCTGCAAGAACTGCTGGCGTTCGACCGGATCGGTTGACCGATGTGCACAAGGACGTGCACATGGCCAGCCTACAAGGCCGGTCGACCGACTGTAACTACCCATGTCTCAGGTAGCGCTGGTCGACCGGGCGATCGACCGACAGGCTGTGTGCCTTATGGACGGTCGACTGGGCGGTCGACCGCAGTGCCTAACGGTCAAAAATTCGACCGTTGGTCGGTCGACCGGAAGGTCATTTCTGACCTTTCAGGCTGCCAACGGCTATATTTTTTCCAACCCTATATAAAGGGGTTTTTGGGGCTGTTTTCTACAAGATTTTAGAGAGCTTTCATTCCAATATTTTCAGTGTTTAGCAGCAAGTTTTTGAAGAGTTTTTGTGCCAAAAGGATTTATTTTTATTTTGTTTTCAAGGGTTGAAAAAAATCAAAGAAAAATAGAGTCTTTGGGAAATTGATTTTTGGATCTTTATTCTTATCTCTGTCTTGTATTTTTTCTTAGTATTTTTCTTTGTGATTTATTTTTCAAACACCTTGTTTTCTCACACTTGAGCTATCATCTTTATCCTATCTTATAGGATCTTGTTTTTGTGGGAAATATTATTTGTGGTCTACTGTGATCACCAAAAATTGTTTGTGGTCTATTGTGATCACCAAGTTGTAATCTTTTCTTTGCTTTGGGTTTGTTTTCATCCCTCTAGTGTAGAGGTGATTGTGGTGGATCTTGGCTTTGTGCTTTTATCCCTCTTGTGTAGAGGTGATCGTTGTTTTGGCTTTGTGTCTTACCTCTTGTGTAGAGGTGATTGTGTTAGAGAGAGGAGTTGTGCACTCCTAACTTTGTAATTGTAAATTTCTCGATGAAGGTTCCCTTTGTGGGTGGTCCTGTGTGGAAGTAGTAGAAATCCTTCTGTGTGAAGGCGGGGACGACGAGCAGTGGCTCGAACCTCGAAACATATCTTTGTGTTTGCGTTTGATCCACTATCTCTTAACTCTATCTCTCGTATATCTTACATTGTTTTATATTGTTCATATCTCATACATGCTTGATATTATTTGTGTGCCCATACTTGTGTTGAAGCAAGAGATCATCATATAACTCGTCAACTCTTATTTAGAGGAATCTCGAGGAGATAGTCTAGAGCCCTTCACGGAGAATTCGGCTACACTCTTTGGCTACACATAGTGTGTTGCAATTTGATTTTAATTCTGCATCATTTGTCATTAGATTAGCTAGTACACCTATTCACCCCCCCCTCTAGGTGTATTTTCAATTAGAAGTAGCGATGGAGAGATTAATAGGATATATAGTAAATTAGCTACGTATGATGAAGATTAAAGAAAGCATGATAAAGAAGATTGCATGATAAACAAAAACAAGTAAATAATAAAAAAAAACGAAATTGGAAGAAGAATAGAAACCTTATTATTGATGCTGTCACTTTCAATTACAAAAGCTTCCTCCTTTACAAAACACTTGAACTAAACCCTAAGAAAATACAAAAGAAATTCGGTAAAGAAACTAAAGAAAAAATTCTAAGTTATGATCTCTAGAATAGATCTGAGATATCCTTTGCTGCTGCCTCTAGGGTGGTATTTATAGAGGAAATAGAAAGTAGAATCCCAGTCGAACTCATGCACCCAACCGCCGAGGAAGTCTCCAACAGAAAGCCACAAAACTGGGCTTTTGCCGTGTTTTCGCGACAAATCTGGGGTAGATGAGTATGTGTTTTGGTCTCTGGCTTCTTCTCGTCCATCCATCTAAAGATTTATCCTTAGAATCTTCATTTTAATTCTGAATTTGAAGATAATATCTATTTCTAGATAACTTGGGAAGCAAGTTATCTCCACATTCGAATTTAATTTGAATTATCCTCCTTATCTCTGATTAGGATTAGTTTTATCCGATCTAACTTCTAGAAATATATCTTGTGATTTTGAATTTGAATTGTGAAGATGATGATATATCCTTTCCTTCTTTTGATTTCAAATTGATTTAAATTGAAATCCAAATTTAGATAGGATTAAGAATAAAATAGAAACTTCCTCTATCCTTAACTTCCCATTTAAGTAACTACACGCCATAATAAAAAGAGGGTTAAATAGCAAAGTTAAATAAAGAATAATTAAGGATAAATGTACAAATGTGATAATAATAATGCAAAATTGAGATGCAATCATCCGCCTTTGGAAGGAGCGCCATTGTGGACGATCGTCTGCTTCTTGTGGACCATCGATGCTTAGAGGGTGGCTTTTTGAGGAAGGTTTGGTTGGAAGGAAGGGAGATCCCGAGTGTAAACTCAAGATCTCAATGAAAATATTAGTTTGTGGTGGGAAAAATCTCACCAGTTCACGGTGGATGAATCTCCGCCATGAGTGACTGGAAACTCCTCGTTTCGACCTGCCAGAGTGCACAGAGAATAACACTTTTCGGGTTAGGAGTACCATTGTGATGCCGGCCTAAGCCCTCCGGCGTGAGAATTAGTAGATGAAAAAGAAAAGGGACTGACAATGAGAACTGTCAGTATAGTGGAAAGGTAGACTAGCACTGGGAAATTGTTAATGTAGTGATACGGACTAACATAGGAAAGCTGCTAGTATATAATGGTGGACTGGAACAAGGAAATTTTCAGTGTAATGGGGTGCGTATGTTCTCTAAGGGTTAGAGAAGTGACTCCTTTCTCTTTGGAGAAGAAGGATAGTATATACCTGACATGGATGATGACATGGAGACGGAATTGATGGATCATTGTAATTGTACAATCTGCATGTGATGAATTTGTTGTAACGACTATGATTACTGCCCTGGTTGGTTGGGATTTGTAACGCCCCGATCCTGGCGGATACGGAGACATTACTGCAACATATATACGCAAGTCAGAAGTACCTTCACGTATATACGCTAAGCATCAGTACAGGCGAGAATCAGAGTACGAAAGCAGTGGTGCATTATACATTCCAACACATAGTACAATTACAGAGTTATCACCAGAGGTGATCCGATATTACAATAATATTACATCACCTGATAGGCGCAAATGCGAGAATACAAGGAGCCTACAGGAGTAAACAATGAAAGGCACTCACGAGTTCACTATAAGGAAACTCGAGAGGCACACAGGGGCCTGGAAGGACGTGGCTCTGGACGGTAGGCTGGAGATCCACGCTACCGCTGCGCCACTCTGATCAGCAACAGGAAGGATCCACACGCTCCAAGCTCCAAAACCTGGACATGAGAATCCAGGGGAGTCAGATGAAACTCCCCAGGCGAGTGTAATGCAAAAGCCAGGTGGCGAGCCAGGATGAGCACAAGTGTGAATACAACAATGGATATCAAGTACAAAAGATATCAAGTTCAGAAAACAGGGGTTAGGACACAAGTATAGCAGGCATGAACAAGTATATCATAATCATCATAAAACAGGAAATCCGATTACGAGCAAACCGATTGCACAAGCTTAGGTCACGCTTCCATGAGACTAGTACGTCGAAGGAATAATCCAAACAAGGAAACCCTCATTTATATACCTTTATCTCATATCATCGTAATCCAAGCACATACAATCACAAGTCACAAAGTGGTCATAACAGAAGTACATAACAGGCATGACAGGAGTACATAACGGGAGTCATAACAAGAATCATAACAGGCATCATAACAGGAGTCCAATACAGGTGTCATAACGGGAATCATAACAAGAGTCATATCAGGAATCATAACAGGCATAACAGGGATCATAACAAGAATCATGACAGGCACTTATTATTACTCGTCTGACCCATATATCTGGGTATGTGTCCGGGTGTACACCCCAACACACATACATCCATATATAAGCAAGGCGAGGGTTGTTAACGGAAGCAGATGGAGAACTGATAACACTTCTTATAGTAGTTCCCAACACCTGGGACCAGTTTGGAGGCCCAAAGTCCCCCTAACACGCATCTTCTGTGGGCCCAAAGTCCCACTAACACGAATCGTCAGTATTTTATTCCATTACTATAAGTAAGGTATCATTCCGGCATCCATTACTTCCTCCCATTCCCAGTGCAAGTTGTAGCTTATCAATATTATCAAATTACGGGAATAACAGGTCATAACAGGAATAGCCCTACAGATTCAAGAGGTGGCCCCCACAGATTCAAGAGGTGGCCCCCACCGAGTATGGTGTGGCACTTTGTTCCATGTGGCACTTTGTTCTGAGGGGATGGATTCTAGAGGTGGCCCCCACAGATTCAAGAGGTGGCCCCCACCGAGTAGTGTGGCACTTTGCTCTGTGTGGCACTTAGTTCCATACACAATAACAAGGCAAGATTCCCGTAAACATGATAATCACAAGTCAAGTAGATCATGCTGGGTGTTGAGTGATAGCATGACAGGATGGTGATATTAGGCAGGTGACAAGTCATGAAAATATCATAACAAATAATACAAGTCCCGAGGATAAAGTCCATATTCAAGGAAGTGATCAATCACAGCAGTTAGCTAAAGATAGTCGACTAGGGATTCATGGGTAGTCGACTAAGCAAGGAGTTAGTCGACTATAACAAAGAGACAAGTCGACTAGCTAGGCTGCGTTTGGGAAAGCTGCGTTTCAGAGAAACGGCGCGTCTCTTAGAAAGTGGCGCGTCTCAGGGAAGTGGCGTTCCACAAGCCCGCGTCTTGCCACAAGTCCGCGTCTCATGAATCCGCGTTTCACAAGCCCGCGTCTCACAAGAAAGAGTTGGCCAATAAGGGATGAAAGAGTAGGCCGCGTTTCATGGAAAGGGTGCGTCTCTCAAGGTCGCGTCTCACATGGTCGCGTTTCCAAGAGTCGCGTTTCCCAGAGCTGCGTTTCCAAGAATCGCGTCTCAGAAAGGTTAGTCGACTAGGGATAATAATTAGTCGACTAATAGGGTGCGTTTCAGAATAACAAGGCTGCGTTTCAAGGGTTTAGTCGACTTATGATATTGGGCAAGTCGACTAATACTGGGAAACAGTGAGCAGTAACAGCTTTTAAAAGTTATAGTTTGTTGATAAAAATACAAGTTCTTGGCGAGGAAAAGCACTCGTCGAAATAGGAAAATCAAGCGAGAACACTCGCATAGTCAATAAAATACGAAGGCAAGCGGATAGCGAGATTACTCGCCTAACAAGATCTTTGCTGCGTTCAACGAAGGGAAGCTCGGTCCCATCCAAAAGGAGGGCACCGACCCTAAGTTTTGCCGCCGGAGAAGAAACACGGCCCCAATCCAAAGGAGTGGCCGGTTTCCAAGTTTGTCAACGGAGAAGAACGCGGCCAAAATCCCAAGGAGTGGCCGGTCTCACAAAGTGATGGAAAGAGGTTGAAGGTGGTGTACTTGGTGGTGGTTAAGTGGTGTATATGGAGGTGGAGATGGTGGACAAAGGAAGCAAGAGGAGGAGCTCTCTCTTGGTGGCTCCTCTGTTGGAGGCTGCAGAAGCAAGGAAGAAGAGGAGAAGTAAAATGAAGAGAAAGAGAAGGAGAGGGGTATTTATAGGAGTTGAGTTTGTGAAGTGATGTAAATAAATAAAGGGAAGGGTGTTTTTTGCAAAATTGAGGGGGATTTGATGTCTCTTGGCACATGGCCGGTTGTGATGAAGAAAAAGGAGTGGGTGTCTTGGAAATGATGTTTTGGAAGGGAAGAATTAAATGAAGAGAGAGAAAAAGGGTAAGGTGATGTTACACCCATATAAGACAAAAGGAAACAAGGGAGAAGATTTCTTGCGTTTCCCACATGAAACGCAGCACACTTGCGTTTAGGAAAAAATGGCTAAACGCAGGATTAAGGCTGCGTTTAGGGAAAGCCAAAAGCTGCGTTTTTAACAGAGGAGAGAGAAAGTCATGATAATTGATGGGATTTGATCTGAAGTGCATTAAATGCGAAATGGGGAGGATCTTCACAATAAATGCAGAATCCTAGGTTGGTGAGATCCGCGTTTAAGGAAGGAGAGAGAAAATGGGAAAAGACAAAGTGGAATATATGGGACCATCTCCTCGGTATCTGGGAAAACACCGGAAAAGCCCAAAATGAAGTAACTTGGAAAGCTTCCCAAAAATTCTCAAAATCATAATTATTATAAATGATTTTTGGTGAAATTGGTTTTTAGAAATTCAATCTCCTTTTCAAGATAAAAATCATAAGGTCGACCGTCAATCTCGGTATACGCCGGATTGGCCGGGTTTTCAATAAATCAGGAAAATCCCAGAAAATGTATTCAGATAGAAATATGTTTTTGAGAAATAATGTCTAAAGGCACATTTAGAAATTCCAAACCGTTTGTAAATTAAAATCTGGGAGTCGGTCAACGATACTGGCCGATACCGGTTTTGAAGATTTTCAACTTAATTCTGGAAAATTCCAGAAAATCATAGAAAATCTAGAATATTGGAAAATGATGTTTAAAACTGAAATCGGTCAAATCGGTATACCAGAATGTCCAAACCGAGCAATACTCTGGGATCGGCCTTCGGTTCAAACTAAGGTTGACTCCGAATCCACGAATCCAAATCTAAGACAAAACAATCATATAAGGAATTCATAATACGGAATAAATACAAGAAGCAAATCGAAAAACGATCGAGAAATCTGAATACGCAACTAGTACGTATTCCAGGAACGGGGTGTTACAATCCATCCACCTTACAAAAATTGCGTCCTCGCAATTTCGATAAGGGGTAAATTGAACACAAGAAGGACAAAGGCTGGAATAAGGCTTCATAAAACAAAACAGGTGTAAGATAAACACAGGAGGGACCAGGATGGACAATGAGAATAGGATAAGGAGGAATATTCACGAAGGATTACCAACTCAAAATACAAAAGGTCAGGGGTTGCTGCAAACGGTGACATCCTCAAGGTTCCTGCTCCAGATACTGAGCCTCATACTCTGCTGCTGCTGCTTCATCTGATACCTCTGCTGCCATGTTGTGAACTTGGCCTCTGCCAAATCTGCTCTGGTTCTCGCTCCTCTCTGTGGGTGATCATACTGCTGGGGTGGAAATGGGGCTCTTCGATCTACGGGTTCTGGGTTCCTTCTTAGCGTGGAGCGGGAAGTGCTGGGGCTGGAAGTGCTGGTCTAACTGGTGCCATATTCCCTACCCTTCTGAGCGGGCAATCCCTTATTACATGTCTTCCTGTCCCACATGCCAAACATAGTCCATTGGCCATTCGACAATCTCTCCTATAATGTCCAGGCTTGTGGCAGAAATTGCATATAATCTGAGGAAAGGAGGTTGGAAAGGTCGCTTGATCATCGGACCATGGGTTGCCCTAGCTGCATCTTCCTCATTCGTCAACTGAAAAGGTCTCTTTCGCTGTCTTGTTTTGCACCTGGTTCTCATTCTTCTTCTCCAGTCCTCGTTCCACTTCTCGGGCAATGGAGAGAACCTGAGAGTATGTCTTCAGCTGTTGAGGAATAAGGAACATTTGGACATCCATCTTTAGCCCTTGCTGAAATCGGCTAGCCCGATTTTCTTCGTCTGACACCATGTAGGGTGCAAACCTGCTAGCCTCAAGAACTCGGCAGCATACTCATCCACTGACCGATTGCGCTGCTGCAGGCGGATAAATTGTTCTTCCATTTCCTTCTGAGCTGTTGCCGGGAAGAATCTCTCATAGAAACCCTTTGAGAATTGATCCCATGTGATGGGTTTCTCCAGTGTTGCTTCTTCTGCCAACCACCAGGTTCTGGCCACATCTCTCAGTTGTATCTTGGCTACTTCCACTTGGTTTTCATCCGGGACTCGGGCTGCCTTTAAAAGATCTGTTGTGTCTATCAGCCACTGTTCTGCATCCAGAGGCTTCTCTGTACCTGAAAATACGGCCGGCTGTAATCTCCTGAAATCTGACACACTGCCTGGCCTCTGTCCTCGGGGTGCAACCATTAGTCCCTGACGTAGAAGCTCCGTCTGCTGCTGTTGACTCTGCATCATTCCTTGGAGTACCCTCATCATACCATCACTGTCCATGTTGGGTCCATCTTGAGAAGTACCAGCACCATTACGTGTACTCCGTCTTTCCATATCTGAGTTGGTTGAAAGAGTGACAAGAAGAAACTGGAGGGTAGAAGATTGAAGGTTCTCAGGATTCAAGAAATAGATTAGAAGGAAGAAATAGATAACCCTGTACTTGTAGTTGGAATGTATAACCAAGACTCATGCATTCCAGTTGCAAATTCCTTTACCATTAATTTGCCATCTGGACGTACTGAGGAAGTAAGAGCCTAAGCTCTGATACCAACCTGTAACGCCCCGATCCTGGCGGATACGGAGACATTACTGCAACATATATACGCAAGTCAGAAGTACCTTCACGTATATACGCTAAGCATCAGTACAGGCGAGAATCAGAGTACGAAAGCAGTGGTGCATTATACATTCCAACACATGAGTACAATTACAGAGTTATCACCAGAGGTGATCCGATATTACAATAATATTACATCACCTGATAGGCGCAAATGCGAGAATACAAGGAGCCTACAGGAGTAAACAATGAAAGGCACTCACGAGTTCACTATAAGGAAACTCGAGAGGCACACAGGGGCCTGGAAGGACGTGGCTCTGGACGGTAGGCTGGAGATCCACGCTACCGCTGCGCCACTCTGATCAGCAACAGGAAGGATCCACACGCTCCAAGCTCCAAAACCTGGACATGAGAATCCAGGGGAGTCAGATGAAACTCCCCAGGCGAGTGTAATGCAAAAGCCAGGTGGCGAGCCAGATGAGCACAAGTGTGAATACAACAATGGATATCAAGTACAAAAGATATCAAGTTCAGAAAACAGGGGTTAGGACACAAGTATAGCAGGCATGAACAAGTATATCATAATCATCATAAAACAGGAAATCCGATTACGAGCAAAACCGATTGCACAAGCTTAGGTCACGCTTCCATGAGACTAGTACGTCGAAGGAATAATCCAAACAAGGAAACCCTCATTTATATACCTTTATCTCATATCATCGTAATCCAAGCACATACAATCACAAGTCACAAGTGGTCATAACAGAAGTACATAACAGGCATGACAGGAGTACATAACGGGAGTCATAACAAGAATCATAACAGGCATCATAACAGGAGTCCAATACAGGTGTCATAACGGGAATCATAACAAGAGTCATATCAGGAATCATAACAGGCATAACAGGGATCATAACAAGAATCATGACAGGCACTTATTATTACTCGTCTGACCCATATATCTGGGTATGTGTCCGGGTGTACACCCCAACACACATACATCCATATATAAGCAAGGCGAGGGTTGTTAACGGAAGCAGATGGAGAACTGATAACACTTCTTATAGTAGTTCCCAACACCTGGACCAGTTTGGAGGCCCAAGTCCCCCTAACACGCATCTTCTGTGGGCCCAAAGTCCCACTAACACGAATCGTCAGTATTTTATTCCATTACTATAAGTAAGGTATCATTCCGGCATCCATTACTTCCTCCCATTCCCAGTGCAAGTTGTAGCTTATCAATATTATCAAATTACGGGAATAACAGGTCATAACAGGAATAGCCCTACAGATTCAAGAGGTGGCCCCCACAGATTCAAGAGGTGGCCCCCACCGAGTATGGTGTGGCACTTTGTTCCATGTGGCACTTTGTTCTGAGGGGATGGATTCTAGAGGTGGCCCCACAGATTCAAGAGGTGGCCCCCACCGAGTAGTGTGGCACTTTGCTCTGTGTGGCACTTAGTTCCATACACATAACAAGGCAAGATTCCCGTAAACATGATAATCACAAGTCAAGTAGATCATGCTGGGTGTTGAGTGATAGCATGACAGGATGGTGATATTAGGCAGGTGACAAGTCATGAAAATATCATAACAAATAATACAAGTCCCGAGGATAAAGTCCATATTCAAGGAAGTGATCAATCACAGCAGTTAGCTAAAGATAGTCGACTAGGGATTCATGGGTAGTCGACTAAGCAAGGAGTTAGTCGACTATAACAAAGAGACAAGTCGACTAGCTAGGCTGCGTTTGGGAAAGCTGCGTTTCAGAGAAACGGCGCGTCTCTTAGAAAGTGGCGCGTCTCAGGGAAGTGGCGTTCCACAAGCCCGCGTCTTGCCACAAGTCCGCGTCTCATGAATCCGCGTTTCACAAGCCCGCGTCTCACAAGAAAGAGTTGGCCAATAAGGGATGAAAGAGTAGGCCGCGTTTCATGGAAAGGGTGCGTCTCTCAAGGTCGCGTCTCACATGGTCGCGTTTCCAAGAGTCGCGTTTCCCAGAGCTGCGTTTCCAAGAATCGCGTCTCAGAAAGGTTAGTCGACTAGGGATAATAATTAGTCGACTAATAGGGTGCGTTTCAGAATAACAAGGCTGCGTTTTAAGGGTTTAGTCGACTTATGATATTGGGCAAGTCGACTAATACTGGGAAACAGTGAGCAGTAACAGCTTTTAAGAGTTATAGTTTGTTGATAAAAATACAAGTTCTTGGCGAGGAAAAGCACTCGTCGAAATAGGAAAATCAAGCGAGAACACTCGCATAGTCAATAAAATACGAAGGCAAGCGGATAGCGAGATTACTCGCCTAACAAGATCTTTGCTGCGTTCAACGAAGGGAAGCTCGGTCCCAATCCAAAAGGAGGGCACCGACCCTAAGTTTTGCCGCCGGAGAAGAAACACGGCCCCAATCCAAAGGAGTGGCCGGTTCCAAGTTTGTCAACGGAGAAGAATGCGGCCAAAATCCCAGGAGTGGCCGGTCTCACAAAGTGATGGAAAGAGGTTGAAGGTGGTGTACTTGGTGGTGGTTAAAGTGGTGTATATGGAGGTGGAGATGGTGGACAAAGGAAGCAAGAGGAGGAGCTCTCTCTTGGTGGCTCCTCTGTTGGAGGCTGCAGGAAGCAAGGAAGAAGAGGAGAAGTAAAATGAAGAGAAAGAGAAGGAGAGGGGGTATTTATAGGAGTTGAGTTTGTGAAGTGATGTAAATAAATAAGGGAAGGGTGTTTTTTGCAAAATTGAGGGGATTTGATGTCTCTTGGCCACATGGCCGTTGTGATGAAGAAAAAGGAGTGGGTGTCTTGGAAATGATGTTTTGGAAGGGAAGAATTAAATGAAGAGAGAGAAAAAGGGTAAGGTGATGTTACACCCATATAAGACAAAAGGAAACAAGGGAGAAGATTTCTTGCGTTTCCCACATGAAACGCAGCACACTTACGTTTAGGAAAAAATGGGCTAAACGCAGGGATTAAGGCTGCGTTTAGGGAAAGCCAAAAGCTGCGTTTTTAACAGAGGAGAGAGAAGTCATGATAATTGATGGGATTTGATCTGAAGTGCATTAAATGCGAAATGGGGAGGATCTTCACAATAAATGCGGAATCCTAGGTTGGTGAGATCCGCGTTTAAGGAAGGAGAGAGAAAATGGAAAAAGACAAAGTGGAATATATGGGACCATCTCCTCGGTATCTGGGAAAACACCGGAAAAGCCCAAAAATGAAGTAACTTGGAAAGCTTCCCAAAATTCTCAAAACTCATAATTATTATAAAATGATTTTTGGTGAAATCGGTTTTGAAATTCAATCTCCTTTTCAAGATAAAAATCATAAGGTCGACCGTCAATCTCGGTATACGCCGGATTGGCCGGGTTTTCAATAAATTCAGGAAAATCTCAGAAAATGTATTCAGATAGAAAATATGTTTTTGAGAAATAATGTCTAAAGGCACATTTAGAAATTCCAAACCGTTTGTAAATTAAAATCCGGGAGTCGGTCAACGATACTGGCCGATACCGGTTTTGAAGATTTTCAACTTAATTCTGAAAAATTCTAGAAAATCATAGAAAATCTAGAATATTGGAAAATGATGTTTAAAACTGAAATCGGTCAAATCGGTATACCAGAATGTCCAAAACCGAGCAATACTCTGGGATCGGGCCTTCGGTTCAAACTAAGGTTGACTCCGAATCCACGAATCCAAATCCAAGACAAAACAATCATATAAGGAATTCATAATACGGAATAAATATAAGAAGCAAATCGAAAAATACGATCGAGAAATCTGAATACGCAACTAAGTACGTATTCCAGGAACGGGTGTTACAGGATTGCATGCTAGAGAATTTTTCACTGTTCATAACTGCCCGCGCCGGTGGGGCATTTCACATTATGAACGTGGTGAAGGATGTAGTTGCACAGCTGTCGGCGGAGATCGATCATGATCTGTTGCTGGAGTTTCAGGATCGGAGATGAAGCCTTCAGAATGGAGAGGGTCTCGGAGTGGAGAAGACCCAGAGGAGGTGAGGACTTCAGAGTGGTAAAGGTTTCGGAGTGGCGGAATGTTGCTCCAGAGCAAAATGTCTTCAAACAGTGGGTAACTCTGGGAAGGCTGGATTATGGCGGAGGCTTCGGGATGGACTCTGAGAATTGTGGATGTCTTAAGGGAATTTTCCGGTAACTTGGATACGTGACACCATTCTGGTGCAGATTAAATTTTGACCACTACAGTTTTAAATATATGCGCCAAATGTAGAACAAGAAATGATTTTCTAAAGGTGAACGGGGATATAAAATGGGTTTGCAAGAGATTGATCTCTAATTGGGGCACTTTGCCTTAGCTGAGGGGCATCATTCAAGTGTGCCAAGTACATGCCTGATGAGAAATTAGCTCAATGAGAGAGATCTTGGAAACTCAGTAGAATGGAGGATCTCTTAACTGATCTCATTCTCCCTTGCCTTGTTCACAGCCGATTAAGACAATCGGTTAGTTACCCAATTCAGGTGATCTAGCAAGCCCAAATATAAGATAATCTTTTATTAAAAGATTTGTGATCCAGCCAAGTTGATCGATCAAGGGTGCTCGTGTTCCCTGATAATTGCGTCGTTGTGCTTAGACTGTGAAGGCTCTCAGCCACATGAATAGTTCAATGTGCTCAAGCATATGTAATTTAAACAACCCACCCAAATCGAACGTTTAACCAACCAGGATCGTATAATCTTATGCTTATTAAAGATGAGGATTACGGGTGATTTCTTTTTGATAAACGAAGGCTTTCTCACTCTCAGTGAAAGTGAAAAAGCAGTCATCCCTATCTGCTCGAACCAGATCCCGCAATTGTATCGGTGGAGTGGTCTCAGTGTACCCGACCACAACCCCAGATGCACCTTTACATTGGCTAAGAAATTAGCCTTAGCATTTCTTTTATGGAGCACATGACTAACCTGAAAACTCTGAAGATGAGAAGTCCATAATTGAATGTCACCAAGCCCCTCACTTTCAGAGTGGGATGGCCATGAAATTTCATAGTTGACTTGACGCCCTATATTCAATCCCAAGATACGAGGAGAAAAATATTCAGAACATGAAGGGACTAATTAATTAGGATTTTTTTGGAGGATGGAATTTTAGAGAATATACAAAACTAGAGAAATTGATAATTCTATATTAATTATTTTGATTAGCCATATAAAAGCTTAAATGAGAAAACCAGCATGCATGATGACATGAAGTAATTATTATTTTTTTCCTTTAAAAATATCTAGACAAGTGAAAACAAATATAAAAAAAAAATAAAAATAAAAAAGAACTTTTTCTGTAATGATTTTTCACATTAGACATTCATTCATAAGCGCATCACCAGTGTTAGGCCGACCCACAATTTTGAGCTCTAGGGTCTGTTTGGTTGTCGTAATTGGCTGTAATTTGTAAGTCATAATTGGTAAAATCTTTTACAGTTGTGAATTAATTACATGCATGTAAGTTTTCGGTGTTTGATTGGTAATATAAAGTTATAAGTGGGAAAGTATATTGTATTTTACGGTGTTTGGTTGTCGAAATTTATTTGTAAGTCATAAGTGAAAAAGTTGACCACAAATTAACTATTCGGTGATTTAAAAAGTTTTAATATTGCAATAAATATTAAAAATGCTAAATATTAAAAAAATTAATATTAACATAAAAAAATAATACAAATTTGTATGACACAAAATTAACTGTAATTGGGCCGTAAGTGAGTGGTAATTGGTTTGCAAGTGAGTGATAGTTGAGTTGAGTAAGTTTTTACGAATTACGCTCCAAACAAACGTCGTAGTTATAATTGAGTTGTAAGTCATTTACGAATTACAGACTTTTACGTCTTTACAACAAAACAAACAGGCCCCTAACATAAGTGATAACTTATAAAAATAAGTTATTAGATGTCCCAGCTCACAAATTCAAGTCTTGGATGCAATAATATATTTTTATTTTTTATTTTCTCTCTTTTCTTATTATATTGACGCTCACACTGCTTTTCTTATTATATTTGTGCTCACATCTGGAAACATCTTGCGTCAATGGCTATACAAAAAAGGAGTCGCTAAACTGTAAGAGAAAAGGATTATTTGCCTTTATCTGTTGTTTATTTATTTATTTTGTTCTGCAGATCTAACAAAGACGAAAGCTTAGGAAAGACTTTAATTTTTCCGTTCAAGTTTTCTATTTCTTATCCAAATTTCATATGCCAAAATAGCCTAAAAGGGGTTTAATATAATACTTCAGGAATTAACATATAAAAAAAACCTGATCTGGACTGCTTATCCAAAAAAAGTCCAGACAACTTGAGAAATAGTAACTAAAATTTGTTTTATTTATTTGTTGGTTCCCTATAACATGATAATGATTGAGTTGAATCTGATCAAGCATCTCCATTTTGTTTTTTAAAATTTTTCTCCTTGTGTTTGTGTATGCACAGTTTCGACACACACCATCAGCTTTCTCATAAAAAAGCAAACGATGAGACACACTTACTCAAGATTTCTCCTCATTTTCACTCAAGACTAACCGAAATCGGAGAGCGCTAAACGCATGCACTTTTTTATCGAGTTTTCTTTCTTTTTTTAACCAAACACTTTTTCAGAAAAGAGTGATGTAATTCTCTGCGTCAGATTTCAAGATTAATTTTCCTTAAACCAACTAAATGGAACAAACCTTGAGATGGCTCTTAAATAGATAAGAAAAAGACAACAGCAAAGCCTTCTAAAATCATTCTCAAAGTACCTTAATATTAAGACGCATTGTACGCAAACTATCTTAATATTATTCCTACCTCAATCTTATTTATTTTATTTACCTCCAGGGATGAAATGGGCCAGGGGTTGGGTCAGATCTTAAAATTAAAACTAAAATGCATAAAACTATCATGAATTATTCTCTTAATTTTTTTTTAAAAAAAACTATCATGAACATTTATAAATGCATAAACTATCATAAACTTACTCTTGATTTTTCAAAAAACAACCATCCGCCAATAGGATCTTAAGTTAGCGGTCACTTACATATTCTCTCGTAATCATTTATGATCATTATTATATCTTTATTTTTGAAATAAAAAAAATATATTATTTGAAAA
This sequence comes from Agave tequilana, assembly GCA_038442645.1. Lineage (NCBI taxonomy): Eukaryota > Viridiplantae > Streptophyta > Magnoliopsida > Asparagales > Asparagaceae > Agave > Agave tequilana. The sequence continues at coordinate 146,429 of JAVJIF010006341.1, forward strand.
ATAGGTCAAGGAGGTTAATTAATTTTAACTGGGGGACATTTTTTATAGTTTTTTTTTTTACCACAAAGAGAAGTGCATGATAATTTTCCACATTTTAGTTCAAACTTTTCAAGCGCTTCAAAATTCAAGTTCCAAATGCGGCCCTGGGCCGAAACACAATAAGTCCAGATCCGCCACCTTAGGACGGCTCTGGCTTATTTTCAAAAAAAAATTATATATAAAAAAGAGAAAAACTGTTTTTTTTTTTTTTTCCTTGTTTGTTTCTCTCAAATCTTTTGTGTCTCACTAAATAACAAATCTTTTTTAAAATTAAGAGCCTCCACTTTAATTTCTATAATTTTCGAAAAAATTTAAAGTAATAATACAAAGTTGTAAGGTGGTATTATAGTAGTAATATTATTATTAATATTAATAATATAATAAAAATATATTGACTGAGGAATGATGATGTTGGACACTCTCGAGAGGGACTCTTCCAAAAAGATTTGAGCCCGAAAGCTTCCCACTCAAATTTAACCCTCTGACATTCGAATACAAGATCCACTCCCTTAAAGTTGATCTATATTATTTCAATATCTATAACCAAAAATCAAGTATTTTGAATATTTTTTACCCATCGATCAAGCGGCGCAAAATGAACGGCTGATAGTAGTGAGTTGGTTAGATCTATATCTTTAGACATACGGACTCTCGATCCGGCCATTTGATTATGATCTAAACATTTAAAAACCCATACAAATCAATTTTTGTTAGGTTTCAAATGTTCTACACTGTTAAACTAACCAACTCACTATTTAGGTCATCTGTTTTTTCCCTACTTGACCCGTGGGTAAAAAGCATTCAAAATACTTGATTTTTGGTTATAAATACTTGGAATAATATAGATCAACTTTAACGGAATGGATCTTATATTCGAATGTGGAATGTTGGTATTTAAGTTAGAAGGATTCGGCCTCAAATCCTTTTAGAAGGACACAAGTCTCTCTCTCTCTCTCTCTCCTCCTCTCTCTCTCTCTCTCTATATATATATATATATATATATATATATATTATATATATATATATATATATATATATATATATATATATATATATATAGTATCTGTAAACCAAAAATCAAGTATTTTGAATACTTTTTGCCCATCCATCAAGTAAGAAAAAACGGACAACCTAAATAGTGAGTTGGTTAGTTTAACGGTGTAGAACATTTGAAACCTAGCAAAAATTGATTTGTAAGGGTTTTTAAATGTTTAGATCATAATGAAATGGTCGGATCAAGAATTTGTATGTCTAAAGATATAGATCTAACCAAATCACTAATCTCGGCCGTTCATTTTGTGTCGCTTGATGGATGGACAAAAAGTATTAAAAACACTTGATTTTGATTTATAGATACTTGAAATAATATAGATCAACTTCAACAGAATGAATCTTGTATTTGAATATCGAAGGGTTAAATTTGAATGGGAAGGATTCGGGCTCAATCCTTTTGGAAGGACGCAAGTCTATCTCTCTCGAAAGCGAGAGCGAGAGAGAGAGAGAGAGAGAGATGTTGGAACTTACTTTTGATGATACATTTGTGAAGACATATCATTGGAGCTCTATCTTACAAGTTTATTCAAGAGTTCTACATGATCAAGACTTCCCAAAAAGAGTGGCTATGAATGTGTATTGTATTGATTATTAGTATGTTAAAAGCCTTGGAATACACATACACATCTTAATCATATTAGTCGACTTATAGACTTGACTAGTCGACTAATAACAACTATAGTCGACTAACCCTTTAACTATAGTCGATTTAGTTTGCCTCCAGATGCATACCAACTTTCTGTTTCTAATCTGCATGCACTATTAGTCGACTTGACAGTCCTTATAGTCGACTAATACATGACCTAGTGGACTAATCATATTGTTCTGGTCGACTAGTTTCAGTTTTCTAGAAACTTGTCTTTTGTTTCAGTCATGTCCTAGTCGACTTGGCCCATTTATTAGTCGACTAACCCAGTCTAAATTGCCTACCCTAGTCGACTAATGGCAGTTTCTGACCGTTGGACAGTTTCTGTTTTCTGGTGTTTTATCCAATGTTTCTATATTCAAATTTGTCCTGATAACTACCCTAACTGACTATAGATTTCAGCTATAAATAAGTATGTTGTCCTAGGCTAAAAACACCAATTAAAATCAATAGTTTTCTTCCCAAAACTCTGTTAAAAAATCTGTTTACAGAGAACTGTTTCAACTTTCAGTTCTCCATTCAAATTCCTACTCTATAATGAAGATTTCTGAGAGTCCACCTATAAGAGTTCTTGTCCACAATCACATACAGATTCAAGGCTTATAAGATTGTTTGTAATTACTCAAAGAGGAGCATTGTACAAGAGCGTCTTCGGGTTGAAGAGAGGTTGTACAAGGTGTTGTCGTCTGCTTAGTTTGTAAGAAGAGTTGTATACATTTGGCAAAGGGGATTTGTCAAGTGGTATACAAGGTGTTGATTTTGGGTGTACAAAGTCAAAGAATAAAGGAAAATCTCAAGCGGGTGGCTTGGGACTGGATGTAGATCACAAGAACCGAACCAGGATAAATCACTTGTGTTTGCATTTATTATCTTTTCTGTGATTTAATTTTCTTACTTGCAAGTTCTTTATATTTAACGCTAATATCTTCATTTGAGTGTTGACGTATATTTTAGATCCTACAATTGGCATCATCTCAGGACCAACAATTGATATCAGAGTCCGGCAGCATACTTTATCAGAGCCTTGTATACCCAGTCAACAACATACAAGGATGGCAACGGAGTTTCCTTCATCACAATTCAAAGAAGGACATTATACACAACGTCCACCGCTATTCGATAGATTGAACTACAACTACTGGAAGTATAGATGAAGATCTACTTGCAATCGATCAACTACGAACTATGGAATATAGTAAAAGCAGCATACACCAAACCGACTACCAATTATAGCGCTTGGAGTGATGATCAAAAGAAGAATGCGAACCTTGATGCCAAAGCGATAAATACTTTATTCTGTGTTTTAACCAAAGAAGAATTCAACCGTGTGTCAACAGTCACATCTGCAAATTAAATATGGCACATACTACAGGTAACACTTAAGGTACAAATAAGATTAAAGAGTCTAAAATTTCTATTCTTGTTCACAGGTTCGAACTCTTCAAAATGATGGAGAACGAAACAATTTTAGAAATGATAACAAGGTTCACCGACATAACAAATTCCTTAGCATCCCTTGGAAAGGAATACACCCAATCAAAAAAGTTCGCAAGATCCTTCGTGCACTCACACCAGATTGGGAGAAGAAGACAACTGCAATAGAAGAAGCGAATGATCTCTCAACAATATTATTAGAAAACCTTATTAGCAATCTAATGGCATATGAAGTGCAACTTAAAGACAGAAAGAAGGATGAACAACAATCTCTCTCAAAGAAGAAAGAACTTACCTTTCATACATCCTCAAACATGGACAATTCAGATAACGATGAAGAGGAGATGACAATACTTTTAAAAAAATTCTGAAAGTTCTTGAAACAAGATAAGTTTAAATGTTTTAATTGTAATAAAACAGGTCATATGAGGAAGGATTACCCATTGCTTAAAAACAAAGGTAAATTCAAGAGCAAAAAGTTCAGAAAGAAGAAAGACTACCAAGGTTCATGGGAAAATAGTGATTCCTCTTCCTCTGACGAAGAAGAAGCCACTGACATGCCAACATCTGTTACATGGCGCTAGAAGAAGATCAGGTACAATATACTGAACTTTTAGATGTATTTCATGAATTATACAATGATCTTAAGAATGAAAAGATAAAGAATAAAGTTTTGTCAAAAGAAAATGAAAAACTTATCAAAGAAAATTCTTATTATGCTTCTCAAATTTCTTCTATAAATTCTCAAAAAGATGATTTTGAAAAAGTGATATCATCATTAAAAAAGATAATGAGAATTTATTACAAAATAAAATTTTATTGAAAAGAGAAACTTTGTCTTTAAATGAAAGAATTTCTGTTTTAGATAAAGATATGTCAATTTTCAAAATGAAGTATGAAGAGATTTTGAAAAATGTGACTAAATTTAATTAAGGAAAAGAAAAGTTAAATGATTTATTATCATATCAAAAGTTGTCACATAATCATTATGGTCTTAGATTTTTTGAAAAATCTACATATGTTAGTAATCCATATAATTCTTTTGTGAAAAGAACTACTGATATTATTTCAAAAAGAATTAAGAACAAATTCATATGGATTCCTAAAAACTTAAGCAATGTTAATAAAAATACTTATATTGCATCATAAATACATGATATATGTAATTCATGCAATTATGTGTATACTAACGATGGAAACCAAATTCATATTGGGTTTGGATTCCTAAAGGTTAATGCTTTGATCTTATAATGATTGGTACCATTCTGTACCATTCTAATGTTTATCTTTCAGGTACCATATAAAAGTTTGATAAAGAAAAATATTTCAAATATTTATCATATAATATTTGTTATGATATATTTGTTGCAGGGAGAGAACACATGTTTTTCTATATCTGTTATAACCTTTTTTCTGCAAGGGGAGAACATATAACATATTCTCTGAAGGGGGAGTATTTGTACACGTAAAGTGTTATCATCAAAAAGGGGGAGAATGTTGGAACTTGCTTTTGATGATACTTTGTGAAGACATATCACTGGAGCTCTATCTTACAAGCATATTCAAGAGTTCTACATGATCAAGACTTCCCAAAGAGAGTGGTTATGAATGTGTATTGTATTGATTATTAGTATGTTAAAACCCTTAGAATACACATACACATCTTAGTCATATTAGTCGACTTATAGACTCGACTAATAACAACTATAGTCGACTAACCTTTTAACCATAATCGACTCAGTTTGCCTCCAGATGTATACCAACTTTCTGTTTCTAACCTGCATGCACTATTAGTCGACTTGACAGTCCTTATAGTCAACTAATACATGACCTAGTCGACTAATCATATTGTTCTGGTCGACTAGTTTCAGTTTTCAGAAACTTGTCTTTTGTTTCAATCATGTCCTAGTCGATTTGGCCATTTATTAGTCGATTAACCCAGTCTAAATTGCCTACCTAGTCGACTAACCCCCAACCCCTAGTCGACTAATGGCAGTTTCTGATTGTTGGACAGTTTCTATTTTTTGGTATTTTATCTAACGTTTCTATATTCAAATTTGTCCTGATAACTACCCTAACTGACCCTAACTGACTATAAATTTCAGCTATAAATAGGTATGTTGTCCTAGGCTAAAAATATCAATTTAAAATCAATAGTTTTCTACCCAAAAGCTCTGTTGAAAAATCTATTTTTCAAAAAACTGTTTTCACTTTCAGTTCTTTATTCAAATTCCTACTCTATAGTGAAGATTTCTGAGAGTTCACCTATAAGAACCCTTATTCACGATCACATACAGATTCAAGGCTTATAAGATTGTTTGTAATCACTCAAAGTGGAGCATTGTATAAGAGCGTCTTCGGGTTAAAGAGAGGTTGTACAAGGTGTTGTCGTCTTCTTGGTTTGTAAGAAAAGTTGTATATATTTGGCAAAGGGGATTTGTCAAGTGGTATACAAGGTGTTGATTTTGGGTGTACAAAGTCAAAGAATAAAGGAAAATCTCAAGCGGGTGGTTTGGGGACTGGATGTAGATCACAAGGACCGAACCAGGATAAATCACTTGTGTTTGCATTTATTATCTTTTCTGTGATTTAATTTCATTACTTGCAAGTTCTTTATATTTAATGCTAATATCTTTGTTTGAGTGTTGACGTATATTTTAGATCCTACAATTGGCATCATCTCGGGACCAACAAGAGAGAGAGACTTATATCTTTCCAAAAAGATTTGAGGCCGAATCTTTCCCACTCAAATACTAACATCTGACATTCGAATATATGATCTACTCTGTTGAAGTTGATCTATATTATTTCAAGTATGTATAGACAAAAAATCAAGTGTTTTGATTACTTTTTGCCTATGCATCAAGTAGGGAAATGAACGGCCTAAATAGTGAGTTGGTTAGATTAACAATGTAGAATATTTGAAACCTAACAAAAATTGGTTTGTAGGAGTTTTTAATTGTTTAGATCATAATTAAATGGCCGGATCGAGAATTTATATGTCTAAAGACATAGATCTAACCAACTCACTACTTTCAACCATCCATTTTGCGCCTCTTGATGCATGGGCAAAAAGTATTCAAAACACTTCATTTTTTGATTTATGGATACTTGAAATAATATAGATCAACTTCAACGGAGTGAATCTTGTATTCCATGTCGGATATTGGTATTTGAGTGGGAAGAATTCGGGCTCAAATCCTTTTGGAAGGACACTAGTCTCTTTCTCCCCCCCTTTTGGAAGGACACAATTTTCTCTCTCTCTCTCTCTAAATAGACTTGTGTCCTTCCAAATGATTTGAGCCCGGATCCTTCCCACTCAAATTCAACCCTCCGATATTCGAATACAAGATCCACTCTGTTGAAGTCAATTTATATTATTTCAAGTATCTATAAACCAAAAATAAATATTTTGAATACTTTTTGCTCATGCATCAAGTAGGGGAAACAGACAGCCTAAATAGTGAGTTTGTTAGTTTAACGGCGTAGAATATTTGAAACCTGACAAAAATTGGTTTGTAAGGGTTTTTAAATATTTATATCATAATCAAATGACCGGATCGAGAATTTGTATGTCTAAAGACATAGATCTAACCAACTCACTACTTTCGGCCGTCCATTTTGCGTCGATTGATGGATGGGCAAAAGTATTAAAAACACTTGATTTTTGTTTTATAGATACTTGAAATAATATAGTTCAACTTCAATGGAGTAGATCTTGTATTCGAATATCGTAGGGTTGAATTTGAGTGGGAAGGATTCGGGTTCAAATCCTTTTGGAAGGACACAAGTCTATCTCTTCTCTTTCTCTCTCTCTTTCTCTCTCTGTGTACAGAAATATGTACCTCAGCTGACAGTTGAGAGTCCCTCTCAACCTGCGGTGACATGGCACAATATTAGCCACCCAATAAGTTGCGATCTGCCTATTAGAAAAAGTGAAATTATTTAATCCCCCTGCGGTAAAAGGTAGTGGTTCTGCTATTGTTTATTATTATTTTCCCTTTTTTCTTGTTCTGTGCGCTGTCAGATCTAGATTTGAGTTTTCGTTCATAAAGTTTTTCTAAAAAAAAGAGGGATCCGGATTAGATACATTTTATTTTACTTTGCAGACTTAGATCTTCAAGCTCTTCATCGAGATATCCTTTTCTATTTTATGTTGACCGCTGATCAGAACATATCTCCTGCCAATTCAGGTCGCCATCGTTCTTGATCTCTTTCTCCCAATCTAAATGTGAATCATATATCACCATGTTCAACTTTCTCACAGAATATTAAAAATCTTGATGGGTTGAGATATTTGGATGCTGATCAAGAGGTTTTCATTTTATCTTTTTTTATTTTTTCCCGCAATTTCTTATATGTAAAAAAATCTTGGGTAACCTAGATGGATCTGCGACCTAGTTTACATTTTACAGAATAAGAATCACTTTTATCAAAATCGTCATTTTTTCAGTTAATAATTTCACAGTTTTGTTAACTGCGACCTCAGTCGTAGTTATTTAATTTTAAAATTACTTGTTTTTTCTCATGGTCACTAATTTGTAAGTACTGCGACTAAGGTCACAATATTTATTAAAATAATTTTTTCAGTTATTACAAACATCCTAAAGTATGCGATTATGGTCGCTGTTTTTAATAAACTAGATCTCAGTATCTATATTACCGCGACCTTACCTGTAGTTCGTAATTATTTTACATGTGCGATTTTTTTGTGTAGTCCTTTAATATATTAAGGACTTCAAAAGAGGTCGCAGTATTACAAAATATCATTTTTTTGCAAAAAAAATATGGACATCCTAAAAGCTGCGACACGGTCACAGTCTTTTATTCAATAGTCACAGCTATCTTTACAACTGCGACCTTGGTCGCAGTTTTATTTATTGTAGTTCAGACGTATGATTTTCAATTATTTTTTTTATTTAGTTCAACAATTATTTTGGTAGGATCTGAATTTACATGGAGGTAGTTTCAGGTTGTGGCTACCTCGAACGAATAAAGTTTTTATTTATACATCCTCAGGCATCATCTGCGACCAAGGTCGCAGTGTTAATGGAAACGACATATCATTGTACTGCGACTTGGGTCGCAGTATAGATACTATTGTACTTTCAAGTATTTTCATCTTTTGTTCCAATGTAATATGTTGTACTTTATAATAATATTTGAATAAAGTGAAAATATTTTATTAAAATCCACTGTGACAATGATGGCGTATTCGAACAGAATGTTATAGTTAATTGAACATAGACTGTGGTCGCTGTATGCATATTTCTTGAGTTAATGGAACCTTGATTATTCCTTTGGACTACGACTTCGGTCGCAATCATCAGTTTTATCAAAAACAGTAGTTTCAGAACTGCAATCAGTATCGCAGTTCATATTTCACTATATTTTTTAGTTGTTTGCTTCTCTTACTCTGTATGAATTATTACAATAAGGTAAATAATTATGTTACCAGTTTAATATGTTAAAATATGTTAACAATTAAATTGTAAATTGTGAAATTTAGACCTTTATAACGATCATTGCGACCTTGATCGCAATTACGATTATACTCTTAAATTATCCTTTTACATCAGCAACTCTAGTCGCTGATATTGCTATTTAGTGACTACGACATTAGTCGCAGTGTATCTCATTTTGATGTAAATTACACATTTTTGTGATTGGATCACATTGGCATATTGTTAGGCCAATACATGCTATCTTGATTACAGTTAGCCTTAAAAATAGTGAAAAAGTTCGATATATGCCATAAAAAATTGCCACCATAATTCACTGTTCCCACAAATATAAGAAGATTGATCATTAAAATTAAAAAATATTTATTTACATAATTAATATTCCAAAATAAAGGCATAAAATGTATAAAAAACTACATATTTAAATTCTGATGATGAATACAAAGGACTATTCTATTCGTCCTTGTCATCACCATCAAAATCATCTTCATCTTCCATATTATGACGGTATTCGTCTTTCGTATCGTTTTCCTCCTCCTCTTTCTCCTCATTACCACGACTCTCGTCTTCGCTTTTTTATTTTCACAGTGGTATTTCGTATGATCCATAACTCTCAGAACGGGCATCGTATCAAGCTCATCTTTTGACCCGTATCAAGAAAATGTATCAGAACTATATTTCTAATCATCATTAGAGGAATTGCTTCTTGCAGGAAAAGATGGTGGAGAATACATTTTTAAACTTTTTTAAAATTTTACAGAAACAAATTTCAGGAATGTAATTTAGACTGTTATTTTCCTTTAAAAAACACCCTTAATATATAATACATCTAGAAATTTCAAATGGCTTATGCTCTCAAACGACGTGAACATCGCGTAATTTTATTATTTGTTTTATTCAAAAAGTGTATATTTTTAGGTGACTGTTTAGTTTTAGAAAACCGGTTAAAAAATAATAAATTTTAAAATGCAATTTTTATTATTTTTACCTTGAAGACGGAAAGACTATTATTCTTTTATTTTTTTACGGTATAAAAGGCCGTGACGAGCATGTTTACTTTCCGTTAAATTAATTATTTTAACAAAATTTTAAAACACATATCGTTATGTATATAAAAACATTACATTTCCTATTTGGCACTACGATCATGATCGCAGTATAACCGCACAGTACTTCTTTATCGGTATGACGGTTCAGAAATCTTGACCGTGCTCGCAGTGCGTCCTGGAATCGGATTCATTTACTGCGATCGTGATCGCAATGCTAATAAATAAATTTATTTTTTATAATTTATTCGTACTGCGACCATTGTCGCATTATAAGAAGTCGATACAGCCGCCCTGGTTATGAATGCAACTTTGGTTACAATACGGATTCTCAACTCATTATTATATTTAAAATCACTGCAACGTAGGTCGCTGACTCTCTTACATGTATAGAATGGAAAACATTGAATCTTCATGATCTTCTTAATTTTTGGGAAATAGTATTTTATCACCTCCCCAATCCTTCAATGCGTAGGTTTTGTTCATAATGAAATATGTTCCATTGATAGGTAGACCAAATGTCAGGGCAACATTCTCTACTGTTAATTCAATCCGTTTGCCCCAAATAAGAAAGAACCTTGATTCCCGGTCATAATGGTCTACAATTTTAAGTAGACTAATGTTAGACTTCAGGTCATTGTCACCTCCAAACTCCCCATTGTATAAGGCCATAAAAATAGGACCGAAGGGGGTCTCCCTCATTGTATTGACAAAATTGACCTAAATATGTTTTTTGAATACCCTCATGATTTCGCACATAGGTTTTAGGCTCGATCGCATAGGACGAACCTTCAGTTCTTGCTGACCTAATGTTGAAGAAATATTAACCTCATAAGTAGCGAATAAATTATTAAAAATAAACAAGGTCGCAACACTTTAAAATAATTTTGGAAGGAAAATAATTGCATACGACTTAGGTTGCGACATTACTTAATCAACTATAACACACTGCGACCTTTGTCGCAGTGTTAATTAACTATGCGACACATGTCGTATTTATCTAATTAACCCAATTAATTATCTAATAAGGACTTTAGGCAATCGTTCAGCGCAATGCGACTCGTGACTCATCATACTGCGATAAGGGTCGGAGTATCATATTAAGCTAACTTAATTTAACAACCTACAACTCATGGCCTTAAATATCAAGAAACGGGATGGGAAGACTGCGATCTCAGTCGCAGTGATTATACAAATTTTAATAGAAAAAAGAAAACTTACAGTAATAATACAGTAAAATTATAAAATTTTTCAAAACCTCGTACAAATCGCAGTCAAATTTTAGGCTAATAGCCAATACTGCGACCAAATTCATCCAAATGGATTGAAAGTAAACTTCGACCTTGGGTCGCAATGTTATAAAAAAAATAAAAATTTAAAATCTAATTATCTAATTAGATCGTTCATTCCTGTTTTCTTCCATCTAAAACTGCGACTTAAAATAAAATTTCAGGAAAAAAATTTTAGTTTCAAGTTTTACCCTGTATTGTGACCATGGTCGCAAGCTTTTAAATTAAAATAAATTAATTATTTTTTAAACACAAATATTCATGAAAAATTTAGGAAAAACATATTATTATGAGAAAAATTCAGTTATAATTTTCTTCTTTGAAATTAAAATTCCAAACTGATTAAAAAAATTTAAGGACAAGAATCATTTTTTAATCGAACTTACATAAAAAGAAAGAATTTTGTGTAAAAAAAAACTGGAAATCAAATCCGATTAAAAAAAAGGGCTTCAGAACCCTAAAAATTAGGGTTTTTAAAATTTCCTGTTTACCTTTTACCGCGGTTGATTTCTTGGGGCACCATGTAGATCAGATCTTTTGTTTAAAAAAAACAAATTTTTGTACGAAAATTTTCAAAATTTTAGTAACCAAAGCCACTAAGTTTTTTCGGAGTGTAGAACTTAAAATTTCAGAACTGTAAATTTTTTGGGGAGTAACAGTTTTGCAGACAATAAAACTTCGTAAGGGAGAGTATTTTAGTCAAACACAGTTTCGAAGTATTGAGGGCATTAAATGCGAAGGATATTTTGTCTTTTATCCGTCAAAGAATTGAAATTTGCGTGGCTATTAACCAGTCACATCACGCCGACTGAGAAAGTTTCTTAGCTGGCGGCTGAGATACAGAAATCACACACACACACACACATATATATATATATATATATATATATATATATATATATATATATATATATATAGAGAGAGAGAGAGAGAGAGAGAGAGAGAGAGGGATCTGCACCTCAGCCGCGCAATGTGGCTGAATTTTAACCACAATTTTGAATGCTCGTATCATGGTTGCAGTGTTATATGAGGATTGTGATTAAGTTGCAAAATTTTTATGAGGACTGCTGCCATGGTCGTAGTCTTTTCCTGAAGACTGCTACCATGGGCGCAATCCTAATTACACTGAAAATATCTGATTTTTTAGGACTGCAACCATGTTACAGTGCACTGAGATCATGTTGTAATAAGTTTGCGACCATTTTGAAGTGATAGCTAAGAGAGTCTCTCTCAACTGGCGGCTGAGGGACATTTTTCTCATATATATATATATATATATATATATATATATATATATATATATATATATATATATTATATTATATATATTATATATATATATATATATATATATATATATATATAGGAGTCTTCGTGTGAGAAACTTTCTCACACGAAGACCGTGAGAAAACTATATAGGAGCTTTTTATGTGGATGATCCGAACCGTTCATCTTGATCTATATACTTTATTTAGACAATCAATTAAAAATTACGCGAGTCCGAACTTTTTTACCCATACAACAAGTGGTTACAAAACATATGTTATATTCACCGTAAAATAAAGATGTCACTTGATGCATCGATAAAAAAGTTGGAATCGCTTGATTTTTTATTGGTAGTCTAATTAGAGTATGTAGATCATGATGAACGGTTCGGATTACCCATAAAATCTCTCTTATATGCTTTTCTCACGAAGCTTATATATATATAAAAGGCCTCCTTAAGGACTGGGGTTAGGCTTAAGGTAAGCATTGTTCCACTCTTCATCCCTGATACACCGACGGACTTTCATGGCCTTTTCAATGTGTTAAGCTATTTCCCAATTTTCAGTATTCATGAATTAGACTAGAGATAAATATATTCTAATCCCCCCCCCTCCCCCCCCCCCCCCCCCCCCCCCCCCCCCAAAAAAAAAAAAAAAAAAAAAAAAAAAACCCCTCATTCTATAAAATTGTCTCTGCCTTTAGGGTGAAAATTCTACACCAATATTTCCATGATTTTCTGTCAATGAAATTTTTACTTTAATTTATTTTCATACAATAAGTTTCCAACTTGGAGTGTTTGATACCCTCTCACACTGCTACTAGGGGAGAACCTCTTTTCTGTTTCAGTGTATAATTTTCCTATTATAATAGTCAATGTGCAAAATTGGAGACAAGAAAAGAGATAATAATTATTATATATTTCCAAAAGATTGCCCATGTGCTCCAAACTTTCTATTATCTTATGTCTACAAATCAAAGAGGCTATCCACAAACTTTGCCTATAATCTACTCAAAGAATTTTTCAATATTCTCCCCTCCCTCACAATCTATCAATATTCCAATTTCATCCATGAAAAATATCCAAAAAGGATCTCATTAGCCACATTCTTTTCTTTCTTTTCTTTTCTTGTTTCTTTCCTTTTACACATTTAGAACTAAGACCAGAGGAATTAATAATTAATATAAACAATTAACTGGGAGGGGCTTGGATTTGATTGGGATCAATCTAAGCTTAAATGTATGAAAAATTGTCTAATCTTCATGCCTCACAAATGCTCCCCAGGTGAATCTCAATCATTGATTAAAAATACTATACTATTATTATTAGTTAATGGAGTATCTAAAACATTTTAAAAGGCAGATAATTAGTTATTATTTTAGCTATTATCTGTCTTTTGAAAACCTTAACTAATTTTAAGGTAAATGACATATCAATAGTTAGTTTCTCAAAATTTTAACTTGCAAAGGGACAATTTTTTTCTAAAAGTTTTTATATAATATGTGTTTCTTTGTTAACTTATATTTAGTAGTCAAAATGGTAATGATAATTTTCAAGAAAATCTCAAATAATATTATAGCCTAGAGAGATAATTATTATTATTATAGTAAGATAGGGAGTGACAATTATTCTTTTTTTCTTCTTTTTCTTTTTTTGAACAAAGGCCGTAGTCTGGTCTTGAATGTGCCGCTTCTCGTTTTCTAACCCAACCCTCTTACCACTGAGCCAAATCTTGGCTCAATTATTCCTGTTATATACACATGTAGTTGAAATTAATGGTAACTCAACTATTGTTACAAGTTGGTTGAAAAATTGAAATTTTGAAATAACACATTTTCACTTATTGGGTCAGATTCATATCTGAATCCAATAACCCATCAACTAAAATTTTGTCTCTAGTCTATACTAGAGAACTAAACCAGTTCCGAAGGTACACTGTATGTAACAAAAAGCAATCGCAAACCAAGACGGCTCTCTCTTCTCTCTCTCTCATTTCTGTTCCCGCAATCAATTCTAGAGAGAGAGAAAGTAGAAGCAGGAGCAGAAAAGAACCCAACAACCCATTCTCTTTCTGCTCTCTTTCTCTTCTCTCTAGGATTTTCGAATCACCAATTGGAAAGATGTTGGATTTGTCGAGGGTGCAGAAAGAGCTGACGGAGTGCAACAAGGACACGGCCATCTCCGGCGTCACCCTCGCGCTCAAGGGCGGCGGCAGCGATCTGACCCAACTCGCCGGAACCATCACCGGCCCCGTTGGCACCCCGTACGAGGGCGGGATCTTCCATATCGACATCAAATTGCCCAGTAATTGCGCTCTCTTGACCCCTCAAAGTTGATTGCTTTCTCGCTTCTTAAGAGATGAGTTTTGCTGATTTTGAACTGGTTTTAATGTGGATTGATTGATTGTTTGATTATTTTTGAATCAATGGCCCTCTTGTGATTGGTTGCACTAAAATTAAGGTTAAATGCATTGCTTTGGGTTTGGGGACATTGTTATCTGATTCTGCTGAGAATTGTTTGTTTGCAAATGGACATTTATTTGCAAGAAAGAGCTTTACTAAATCGATTGAAAATTCTGTCACAAGCGTTTTTAACATTTGAACACAATTTTTGATTTCATATACAATTTCGTGTTGTTGATTCTCCAGTTCTACTTCAAATATTAAAATTTTGTTTTCATTCAATGAATGCCGTGAGACCCGACCCCTGTTCCGGAATCGGCGGTTCCCGATTCCTCCGTAGGATGAACCGGCTTGGCACCTGCCGAACCGGACCCAGTTCCGAAACTGGGTTGGGTCCCGTTTTTTTTTCCGATTCTTGACGTTGAATACTAATTTTTATGTATAATAAAAATTACCAAAATAATTAAAAAAGGGCTTGAACTTAATCTTTATTATAATTAAGTTGACTACGTATCGTTTTGGGGTTTAGAGGAATCAAATCCCACGTAATTCTCTACCTCAATTCTCGTACCTTACCTCAATCGCGTCCTTCCGTTTCGGTGGTCGTCATTTCCATAAAGTCTTCATTTTCTTCACGCATGATTTCTTGTTGTCTTAAGCTGCTTTTGTCAAATCATCAAGGCATGTGTGGCGGAGATTTTCCTATGCGATTGATCGAACGATCGATCTCATATCACAAGTAAAAGGGGGTATGCCTAGAA
This sequence comes from Agave tequilana, assembly GCA_038442645.1. NCBI lineage: Eukaryota > Viridiplantae > Streptophyta > Magnoliopsida > Asparagales > Asparagaceae > Agave > Agave tequilana. Next base: position 161,825 of record JAVJIF010006341.1, read on the forward strand.
TGTTTCGAAATGTAAAGATCCAATCAACAAACAGACATAGACATGAATTTTTAAGAATGAGAAAAATCATGGGGATGGGAGTGAGAGAGAGAATGCATTCACTATCTTTTTCTGTGGTTACAAGAGGGTTTTCTCATTACAAGTGTTCGTCCTCTTCTCTTGTGGAGGAGTGTTGATTTATAAGTAAGCTGTTTGTGATGTAAGTGATTGTGCAGATTTTTTTTCATGATTTATGATCCGTGGTTAAGATCCTTCCATATCCATTTAGATTATTGTGCTTTATTATTTGGATTGACATGTCGAGATATTCGTTACTATCGATACTGTCCCCGCTAAAATATGGGAGGATTTGGAATGTGGAGACTTCTTGGCAGGCGTAATCGTTCTTGCGATCTGAAAATTTTGCTGTTGAGCTGTGTTCAGTAGGAGACGGGGTGAAGTCTGGTAGTCACGGATGTTGGGAGGTGAGAAGGGACTCAGGGTCCTCTCCTTGGAGTTGGGATGTGTCTTGGGGTTGGGCTCGAGACTCTCTCCTTGGGGTTGAATGTCAGCCACTTGGCAGCTTGGGCGTGTTTCCGCTTGAGGTATTTCTGGTGTGGCGGGACACGTGTCGCGATCCCTGCGGTTAACCAGATCTTGACCACTACAACATGCTTGGGGTTCCACTGATTCCGAAAACATACTTGAACGGGTTTGATCTAGAATATTTTCCCTCGCACTGAATGCTTGCTCCACAGCTACTGTTGACACCGTCGTTGCTAAGATTTGTTTAGCAATAATTGACATGATTGAAAATTGTGTTGAATGCTCCTTCCACCATTGCCGGATTAAAAATTTCATATCTTGAAAATCTTCATCAAACTCAAATGATGTGGTTAGATAACTATCAAGTTTGGAGTTCAAACTTGATGAAGATCCCTGTGATTTTTTGGCTCTTTGTAATAATAATTATTGCCCTCTATTAATTTTAGAGGTATTCTCAAGTTGATTACTAGTTTGGTCATGACAGGGGATATTAATATTTGAAGTATAAATTCTACTATATCCATCATATAAGGCATAATTTTTTTTAAATTATTAAATATAGCATAAGCATCTATATCTAATTTTAAAATTTCATAATAGTAGTCAAATATTCATGCAATCCATATGGTTTACAACGTGAATCAAAAACACATGCAACGAAGTAAATAAGTGAAATTATTTTAAAATATTCTAGCCATTTATTTTTCATTGCTTGAATACATGCAAATAAATACATATCATTTTCATTTTCTTCCATCACACCACAAATATTAATACACTCAATTAAAAATGAATGTGTTGTAGGATAATAAATACCAGATAAAGTGTAAGTAGAATCATTAAGTTTTTTAAGATATCCAAAATGCTTGTGCATGCATCCCATTAATGAGGATATAATTTAATTTCGCTAATGTTGTTAGCAATAAAATCACATAATAATTCTTTATAAGCATTATGATGCGGACATCGTGAAGCCGAAGCCCAATTCAAAAGCATGAAAAGTGTACCGAAAGAGGCCCAAGAATTCTATGGCAATTTGATTCTAGAAAGAATTATAAAATCCGATTTGCATTAGGAGTTCTAGTGTTTATTTCTTGTATTTTTGTTTTTGTAGTACGATTAGTAATAGGATACTATTTTCTTTTTTATGTATTTTCTCTTTCTTTAGACTTTTGATTTGTTTTAGAATTAGAATTAAGTAATCCAAATAGAAGTAAGAGATACAATTTTGTAGCTTATATAAAGCTCCATGTATTTACTTTTTTCAATGAACAATCAATAAAAATTTACGGATTTCTCAATCCTCTTCTTTGTTAGTGGTGGGATGCCCTATTAGAGTCAATTATTGGTGGAAAGTCGTAATTGATTTATCTATCTCTATTTCATCTCTTTATCTCCCCTTTAAATTTCTTCCTCTCAAATAAATCTCCGTCGAATACTCCGTCGCCAAATCTCTCTCCTTTGTCACGCATCCAGCAACTTCGGCCTTGTTTGCACAAGCGCCTCGTCTCCTCGACGACATTGTTTTTGTCGACTGTACTTTTTCTCATCGGCGTGAGTTTAGAGATCAACCAACAATCAACAAGCAAGTTAAGATCAAATTTACAATCATCTCAGGTATTTTTTTATTACATCCTCTTTAATTACAAATCTAGATATACTTCATCCAGTTTGTTATCTATTCTGATTTTCTGTTCACATTAAAAGTGAGCGAGTGATTCTGTTTTTTCCTGTGATGACTTGACTTCTTTATTGCGTATAGAACTTGATTTCCTACATAAACAAAGTTTCTAATTAGTTCTTTAAACATTGAAATTGATAAGCAATTGCATGATCAACATAATATAATCTAATATTATCTGTTTTAATTCAATTCCTACCAACAATCTTTCTTGTTGGTGAAGCGTATCTTTGAGTTAATTTATTCATTGCCTCCATCCCATACACGTTTCACATCATCTTGGTATCAGAGCACAGTTAGGTAGAATTTGCATTTAGAAAGCATTTAGACGTACTTTCTTGCATCTAGTTAATTTTAAAACCCAAAAAAATTTTGTAAATTAGGAAACGTTGAAAGGTAAGTCTTTTCCTGAAATTTCGTACGATTGGTGTTTAACCAAGGAAGGGTACTCAATGTGGTTCTATAATTAAGGAACGTCAGTGCGGAAAACCTCCCACCTGAGTTGCGTCGACTTGGCCAATTGGACTGGTAAAATTGGGGTTTGACTGACCCGACAATTTTAGAAAACAGATGATCGTGGATAGATCGAAGTGAGTTGCAAAAGATTGATCCTGACATATTGGAACAATATGAGAGTTCTTCATCAAACTCAACAGAGTCGAGTTCTTTCCAACTCGGGGAGAATGATGCGGACATTGTGAAGCCGAAGCCCAATTCAAAAGCATGAAAAGTGTATCAAAAGAGGCCCAAGAGTTTTATGACAATTTGGTTCTAGAAGGAATTGTAAAATCCGAGTAGTATTAGGAGTTCTAGTTTCTATTTCTTGTAATTTTGTTTTTAGTAGTACGATTTATAGTAGGATACTACTTTTCTTTTTATGTATTTTCTCTTTCTTTTAGACTTTTGGTTTCTTTTAGGATTAGAATTATGTAATCCAAATAGAAGTAGGAGATATAATTTTGTACCCTATATAAAGGCCCCATGTATTCACTTTTTTCAATGAACAATCAATAAAAGTTTTTACTTTTAATTGAGTTTAATACGGATTTCTCAATCCTCTTCTCTATTAGTGGTGGATGCCCTATTAGACTCAATTATTGGTGGAAAGCCGTAATTGATTTATCTATCTCTATTCCTTTCTCCATCTCCTCTTTAAAATTCATCCTCTCAAATAAATCTCCATCGAATACCCCGTCGCCAAATACCTCTTTCCTTCGTCACACACCTGACAACTTCGATTTTGTTTGCATAAGCGCCTTACCGCCTCGTCTCCTCGACATTGTTTTCGTCGACTGTACTTTTTTTCATCGGCGTGAGTTCAGAGATCAACCAACAATCAACAAGTAAGGTAAGATCAAATTTACAATCATCTCAGGTATTTTTTTTATTACATCAGCTGTTTAATTACAAGTTTAGATATACATCATCTAGTCTGTTATCTATTCTTATCTTCTGTCTATATTAAAAGTGAGCGAGTGATTCTGTTTCTCCCTTGTGATGACTTGACTTCTTTATTATGTATAAAACTTGATTTTCTGCATAAACAAAGTTTCTAATTAGTTTTTTAAACATTAAAATTGATAAGCACTTGCATGATCAACATAGCATAATCTAATATTATCTGTTTTAATTCAATTCCTACCAACGATCTTTCTTGTTGGTGAAACGCATCTTTGATTTTATTTATCTATTGCTTCTGTCCCATACATGTTTCACATCACATTATTATCATTAAGTAATTCATAAGTTATATTTCAACAGGTTGGAACACCCCCTGGAAATCATTTGGGCCTCATACCTTTTGATTTACAATATTTTGCCCAATCTTTCATTATTCGTGGATGTGTTCATCAATTGTGAAGTGCATGTCAATAGGTTTAATATAATTCTCTAGTTATTTAAATCATCTTGCATATATAAATTTAAAACATGACAATCATATCTTTGATGAAAATTTTACCCCAAATGCTGGTTTACAAACTTTTTTAATTCTGGGATAGATGCAGTATTAGCAGATGTATTATCAAAATCAATTGCAAAAATCTAATTAATCAAATCATATTCTTTCACAACTACTTTTATCAATCTATAAATATTAGAATAAATATATCTTTTATTAAACAGTATAAATGCAATTATTATTTTTTGTAAGTTCCATTCACATGTAAGAATTGTGTTGCTAGTGATCACTCCATATATCTCTACATATAGATACGCGCCCATCAAAATTGAAAATCATGTAATTTTTTTTATAAAGTTTATGGACTGTGCGTGTGGGAGTGGTCCTAGACACTCTAGTTGCTTAAAGATTTAATACATTTTGATGATAATTTATAAAACTTAATTCTTCATCAAAACTAAAAGATAAGTGTTCAACGGAAATCATTTGTACTAATTCATTTTTATTTTTAGCATCAGAGAAATGAAATAATTGAGGAGGGTTATTGATAGCGTGCCTTGATATTTGAGTTTGTTTTTATGAGACCGACTCCACAAGAATCCACCCTCTAAATGCTTTCAATATATCCCATGTCACTGGAAGCGGACTATTTATAAATCTTTGGACAATGCTTGTAATTGACACTAACGATTGTGCCCGTATCATTCTTGATTTTCGTAAAATGATGTACAAAAAGACCAGACTTTAGTTTTTGGCTAGCGGTATCTTCTTTCCCTCTATGGCCTTCTTGGATTCGGGACCTTTCGGTCAGAATATTGACTTGCACCTCTTCTTCAGGATGTATTTCTAATTCTTCATCGTTGACGTATATCATTAATATGGTGTTGATTACATGTAATTGAAAATATCATCTCCGCGGGTGAAATAATTTTTGCCGACCTTGCCCTTGCCTTTTACCGACGAACTTTCACTTGCCATGGTGATGGAGAGTAAGAAAATTGGAGAGTACAAAATAAATTAGAAAGAAGAGAGAACTTAGAAATAAGAATATACTAGAGAATTTTGTAGAGAGCTTTTAGAGAATTTTGTAGAGCATTTTGTAGAGAGATTTTGTAGAGAATGGGAGAAATGTAACTCTCACCAACGGTCAAAAAATGGATCGTTGGAGGCCAATGGTCCATTTTTGGACCGTTGGGCTTGGACTGGAGTGGGCCGGCCCAATGCCAAAAAAAAAAAAACAGCCCCACGCGGGCAGACCAGGCGGGCCGACCCAAAGGGCAAAGAAAAAAGAAAAAAAATTTGCAGGCCTCGCCACCCGGCGGGCGGGCCAGGCGCCAAGCGAGGAAAAAAAGATTGGCCGGCTCGAACCGGAACCCGCGGTTTCCGGTTCTTAAAAATCAAACTGTAACCGGATCGGCTTGGGATCAATTCCAATTCGGTTTGAAGCGCCGGCCGCTTCCGGTTCGGTTCACCGGTTCTAACCGGAGCCGTGGTCAAGTCTACATGTGGTTTAGAAGGTGGACATTTTGATCGATGTGGACCGCATTAAACTGTTATACTTTTGAAGTCTAATTAGACGAGTTTTTTACGTGTCTTGTTGGGAATTTACAATTTTAGTAGTACGAATGCCTAGTAATTTTCAGGATGTTAATATTATTGGAGAAGAAAGGTAAAACATTAGTTAAAAGAGAACTTATATCTCTAAAAATACTAAATTTTAGGATTCCATCGAAGAGATCTTTTTCAAACTGAATGTTGTTCTTGTAGAATGTTTTTATAATAATCGTTTAAAATGCTTAATAAAAAGAATCTAGGCTGGAATCTAATGTCTCATCCTATTTCCTCCCAAAAAAATGTTCTTCTAATAGTTTTATTGAGATGAGTAAAAAAATTTGGATCTAGTTTATAGTTGATAATAGTAAAGAATCTTTTATCAAGGAGCACTTGCATCGTTGATGAGTCAGTCTTATTTTGCTTTGTTTGGGGTGGTTCTTACTGTATCTCAAAGATCACTGGTTTGTCGATTCAATGAGGATCTTAAAGGATTGCTTCTAATTCAGAATTGTTAGTAAAGTGGATGCTTACTTTATGATTGCTGCCATGTTGAACGTTTGGCAGAGTTTTTCTTGACTGGCTTATTTGACTTTGAGTTCTTTATCATCAAGGATTTGTTCTTCAAAGTGTACATTAGTGTTCATGCTTTGTGAACAGAGGAACTTGGTTGAAAGTAGGTCAAGGCATGTTCATTTGTTCTATGACAGAGGTCAGTTTGAAGCATGCCTCCAACAAAATGAGATGAAAATTTCCCCAATTTGGGGAGAGGGTGGAACTTTGTTCCTTATTCTTTCAAAGGAAAAGTTCAATGTTTTGTGGATATTTTAACTTGTTAGGTATCCGAACTTGGAGTTGGAAAGGGGTAGTGCAAGGAATGCCTGCACCTTTCAACTGTTGTGAAGTTTTCTTAACACATGCGCGCGCACACATACACTACATGTTAAAGATAGTCATTGACTCATAAGTTTATAACAGTGTTAGGTGCAAAGAGTGTAATAAGTGGAAATACTCAATGCACCCTGCAAAAGAAAAGAATAGAGACATCTATCTAGAGTGAGGTGTAGCAAATCCGACCCCCCTCAAAAAAGAAATAAAGAACAAAGACAAAATAAAACTAAAGCACGCAAAACCCACCTAGCACCATACCCACAACCACCAATCCCTTGGCAAAAAAGTGAGAAAAAAATACACCATTATGATAAAAAAGGAGTCATCAATCACATCCATCACCCTATTATATCCTTTGCCAATAACATAATTCTTACGTGCATACACATGAACGGACAGTGTTGTAAAATCTCGAGTTCTTCATGTTGCACCTCCTTTCTTCAGCCCGTTAGGTTTACCATTTTAGCAGTTCAAGATAACCGTGAAATAGTTTGAAGTATTGGTAGCTTTGCTAGTGTTAGTGAAGAATTAGTCATGAAAAAAAATGCGAACTTTGATTTGGGAAGTTCTATTACTATAAGGAATATGCTCCAAGGATAATGATCTTTCATATTGCATGCCTACTCGCCTTTTTATCTATTTACTATTTTTTGAGAGTTGATACAAGCTGTTTTAGGGTTTATCAGTTAATTAGGTTTATTTATTTATTTACTTATTTATTATGACTATTATTGTGTTTGAAAAGAGCCAGTTTATGATCACCTTAGCGAGCTATATAAAACAAAATGATATAATTGATTTCTTATGAGCCAAACATCTTAGCTTTGGTTTCTCACAGGAATGTGCATTTGAAATATTTTGTCTTCTCTGAGAGTGCATTGGAATAATTCTTCCTTCGAGATTTGCATTTGTATACATCACATGTTATAGACCAGTTCTTTCTTTCTTTCTTTTCTTGTGATCAGTTTTCTATAAACACTTTTTTTAACTCAACACCAAACATATCATTTATAAGGGAGTATTAAGGTAGAAGATAGATTAGTGCTCGTATAACTGTATTAGGTTATAATTACTTTGTTAGCTCCTCTGTTGACCAGTAACTTTTTCGTTAGATAGCATACCTGAACGCATTTTTGAAAGCTTGCAAAGTGATTATATGTACACATAGTTGAGTAAATTCCTATTGTATGAAATATTTAGTTAATGTGATGGGTGATTAATGAGATCATTGACTTGCAATTTTTATGTTGGCAGGTGGCTATCCTTTTGAGCCTCCAAAAATGCAGTTTGTAACAAAAGTTTGGTATGGTCATGACCTCATTTTCCTCTTGATAACCTTCAGATCTAATATTCTGTCTGTGCTGTCATACACAAATTTGTTTTGTCTTGAATTTTCCTCTTCTATTATCTTCTTGTGAACTTTCATGTGCCCCAAAGTTCTTTAGGAGGTTATGTTGTACTTTAATATATCATCTTGCAATTGATCTGTGTCCCTAGATTAGCCACATGTTTCTGAGAGAGATTTCACTAATGTATTTGCATCTCGGTACTAATCATGATATTCTGTTTTACAAACTTTTCCGCCAACTTATGGTGGATCTGAATGTCCCATTCTAAGAATTCTTTGCGTCTTTTCTCAACAGATTCCTGTAGATCTATTGTTTGTATAATTCCTTGCCCCAAAGTTCTTTTAGGATGTTACGTTATACTTTAATACATCTGATGTGAAACGTGTACGAGTATTCGAAAGTCAGCGATAAAATCACTAAACTCACGCTTCACCAACAAGTTACGATCGTGGGTAGGAAGAATTAAAACTAATAATACTAGCAATTTGTTTAATCAAAGAACATGTATAGACTAATTCAATTTAATTGTGAATCAACTATTTAGATAATGAATATGTGATGCAGGAAAAGGTTCTACGATCAATAGTTAAACTACCAGATTAAGGATAACCAGGTACGCACAAGCTTACTAATTTAAACGGACAGCAGTAAAGTCAATAAAAATTTAGATATTAGACTCGAAAATATTAAACGGACAGCAGTAAAGTCAATAAAAATTTAGATATTAGACTCGAAAATAACTGATCTAGATTAGTTTTGTACCTACTGAGAATCACGTCGGCCTTAGTGCACTGGTCTCAACGAGTTTAACATCTCGAGAATCACGTGAATCGGACTCCGGAAGGCCGAGAAACTCTCAAAAACAAAACTCGTTCTGTTATTGGGTTTACTCTGCAAATGGGTCTGAACTGACGAGTCGGGGTAACTGGCAGAAATGTGGCAATTACTGTAGCAGATGGATTCAGATCTGCACTGTAGCGGATTCGAGTCTGGCTTTTAAGCGGGTCGGGCTTGGGTCTCTATCTAGTCAGACCCTAAAATCGTGCTTGATAACTTAACCCAAACTATTGTTGGTGGATTTGGGCGGGTTGGTTTCTATTATGACCTGAATTAAAACACATGCTTGATCTCACCCTCGCTAGGGTGTTGAGGATGAGGGCGGTGGCGGAGCTGGTAGAGGGGCAAATTGGGGAGAGAGGCGGATGGTGGCAGAGGGGAAGGAAACAGGCGGCGACAGCGCGTGCAGGGGGGTGGATTTTGTTGACAACAGAGCAAGGAGGAGAGGTTGGCTGGCGCTGGCGAGGTGGCGAGGTTGGGGTCTTGGCGAAGCGACGAGAGAGAGGTAGAGACAAGGGCTTGGGTTGGTGGTGCGTCAGGAGGGGAAGGAGGCCAGGGCTCGCACGGGATGGTCGGCAGCAGCACAAGTGAGAGAGAATCGGTGGGAGAGAGAACGAGGAGGGGGCTACGTGGGAGGCGAATTGATGACGTCGACAGAGAGGAAAGGGAAGAGAGAGGGAAGAGATACCATTTAGGGTTTAATTAAGAGGGTAATTAGAGAAAATTAGGATTTAATCCTAAAATTTTGAGAGAATCACTCACACAATTTTTTTTGATCGAAATTCAGCATCCCTTTTATTCATAGTAGAGGAGCTTTTAAATAAACTTTACACAACTTGAGTTTCACATTACAAACGATGTGGTACTAAAATAACGAGAAACTTAATAGGAAAAATACAATAAAAGAAAATACATAAAATACTCCTTGAGCTACTCGAACAAAATTGAAGTGGCTCATCTTCTTCAACGATAGACACGCCAAGATTGGTGACTGGATGTCCGCATCATTCTCCCTGAGTGGGAGCTCGACCCAGTCGAGTTAGAGATGAAAATGCGTTCAACTGCTCCAAATCATGCAAGTCACTTTGGTTAATCGTGTCATAAATCGGTTCCATCAGAGCAGATAATTTTGAGTCCCACCATCACTGGTGGCGATAATCTCATCATCCAAGATTTTATCAATTTTATCTGCTATGTTAAGAAAATATCTTGAAGTGGAGGAAGAGAAGAGTTCTCAAAAATAGGCTCAGGCGAAAGCTCATTAATCAGTAGGATAACATCAAGACCCTTGTAATCCACTAGGTCTTTTGCATTGAAAGTAGAACTGATACTAACAGCTATAACATAAGCATTATCCGTTCAATTTATTCAAGATTTGAAATGGACCAACACTACTAGCATGCAAATTTTTACATCATTAACATTAAAAGTTTTAATCTGTTCCTTACATCAGCTCGTAGCTCATAGTTGGCGTTGTTTCGTGCAATCTTATCACTGATTTTCTTGTGTAATTCGTTTACGTATGATGCAACAGATGATGCACATTAGGATGCAGACTCAGAAACTTTATAGTGAACAGCTATGGGGATAAGATCTGTGGGTTATTTATGCCTAAAATCATCAACAATCTCGTGGAGGCTTACTCGTCCTACTGACAAATGTATCATAGGCGAATTCAGCGGTAGACAACTTGAAATCCTGATTCCAACATGTTCACCTATCGGGGTACGCAAGAGAAGCGATAAAACAAAGGAGGAATTATGTCAGCATTAGAGAAGGAAGGGTATGTCGACCAGAGCAGGCCACGACAGTAGGAAAAAGAAAAGAGCAGCTGTAAGTGGTGGAGGAAAAAGTGGAGTCGACAACAGAGCCTGGGAAGGAAAAGGATGGTGGTAGCTGCGGCAGCAGCAGTAGGAACCGTAGCTGCGGCAGCGGGAGAAGCAACACTGAGTTTCTAGATCACAAGAGTGACTTTAGGAGGAACGATGCTACTAGACTCTTTCATGACTACTGTAGCTATGATTCTATTCATTGTTTAGTTGGAGGACTCTAGAGTTTGGTTCATGGCAGTAATCTTAGTCGTCATATTGGTGAGTATCACGAGAAGTTGACCTTTGTGATCGGATCCATTGGGGTGATGGAAAATTGATTAGACTCTCCTAAAGGTAAGGGGGAATACATGACTCTAAACTAAATGTTAAACTATTTTTTATCTTTAGTTTTTTTATTATTTTTGTTTTTGTTTTGAATAAAGTCTAAATTCTAAATGCAAGTAAATGATAAAAATTCTAACAAGTGCCTAGATGATGCAAATCCTACCCTTAGTGTGGTCTGATACCAAATGATGTGAAAAGCGTATGAGTGTTTGAAAATCATCGATATAATCACTAAACTCACGCTTTACCAATAAGTTACGATCGTGGGTAGGAAAGATTAAAGACTAATAATACTTGCGTAGACTAATCCAATTTAATCGTGAATCAACTAAAGATAATGAATACGTTATGCAGGTAAAGATTCTATGATCAATAGTTAGACTAGCAGATTAAGGATAACCATGTACGGACAAGCTCATCAAAATAAGCGGACAATAATAAAGTCAATAAAACTCAAATATCAGATATTAGACTCGAAAATAATCGATCTAGATTAGAAACATACTACTGAGAATCACATCGACTTTAGTTTCTGTTGTTGCATAGCTCCAGTCTCCACGAGTCTTTGAGAATTGCACGAATCGGACTGCGGAAGACCGAGAAACTCCCGAAAACAAAACCCGTCCGTTAACTGGGCTACTCTGCAAATGGGTCTGAACTGGCAGGTCGGGTCAACTGCCTGAAGCGAGACAGTTTCTATAGCAGGTGGATCCGGCTCTGGCTCTGGAGCGGGTCGGGTTTGGGTCTCTATCGGGTCAGACCCCGAAATCGGTCTTGATAACTTAACCCAAAGTGTTGGTGGATTCAGGCGGGTCAGTTTCTGTGACGAACTGAATTAAACGAGAAGCTTAGCTTGATCTCACCCGCGCTAGGGTGCTGAGGATGAGGACGGTGGCGTAGCCGGTGACGGGGCAGTTTGGGAGAAAGAGGTGGATGGCAGCAAAGGGGAAGGGAACATGTGGCAGCAGCGCGTGCAGGGGGTGGGTTTTGCTTGCAGCAGAGCATGAAGGGGAGAGGTTGGCTGGCGATGGCGAGGTGCAGGTGAGGTGGCGGGGTTGGGGTCTTGGCGAAGCGACGAGAAGAGGAGAGGCAGAGACGGGGGCTTAGGTTGGTGGTGCGTCAGGAGGTTGGGGCTTGTGGCGCACGGGAAGGTCGGCGGCAACACAAGGGGGAGAGAGAATCAGTGGAAGAGAGAACGAGGAGGGGGCGGCTACGTGGGAGGCGAATTGATGTCGGTGGAGAGAGGAAAGGGAAAAGAGAAAAGCGACCGTTTAGGGTTTAATTAAGAGGGTAATTAAAGATAATTAGGATTTAATCTTAAAAATTTGAGAGAAAATCACTCACAATTTTTTTTAATCAAAATTCAACATCCCTTTTAATAGTATAGGAGCATTTAAATAGGTTTTACACAACTTGAGTTTCACATTACAAGCAATGTGGTACTAATGTGGTACTAAAATAACAAGAAAACTTAATAGAACAAAAAAAATACAATAAAAGAAAATACATAAAATACTCTTTGAAATAGTCGAACAAAATTGAAGCGGCTCGTCTACTCCAACAATGATAGACACGCCAAGATCGTGGTTGGATGTCCGCATCAACTTCATCTTGCAATTGATTTGTGTTCCCTGGATTTTATGAGATTCTTACCATCGCTATTTACACTTTTATCTATTAGAAAGTAGAGTGCTATGCTTTACGCTATCAGTGTTTTCTACTTTGGGTTTATATCGTCTTGGATACCTTATGTATCAGAATCGGTCAATATTTGAAACATTGGTTTTTATCATCAGACAAATCAGTGAAATATGAGATAAGTCGGTTTTTCTACTAATGTTCCAATATTTTATATAGTTGATTGGAGTTTTCTATGATTTAGATTATTCAACCAAAACTGCTCATCAAAAGTTAATTATGGGATATTTTTCAGTATAGTGCAAAGGGGTAGGTCAAGCTATAATGACAGAATCATAAGCGCTTGCGTAAAATGCTTCTGTTGCTGTCTCTAGAGATCAGTCTATTTGAGTTCACATGCGGATTAAATCATTAAAATTTGATATTTATGCAGCGGGCTTGCCATAGAGCAACAACATCATGATATTTTTGGAACTTTTTTGGGATATATTTCCTATTTTTTTAGGAATCCACAATAATACAGTGAGGCTGTTTCCAACTATTGCATCTCCTTTTGAAGTTAGACCCTATCAAGAATTGTCGCTCAGATACGTATTAGTAGGAAACACACACTAATAAAAATCTGAATGCCCACTGTATTGACTTTCGGTGGCTCAAAAGCGGTTTGTATTCTACACAAGTGAGAACCAAATCATGCAAGATTGTGCAATGATTAGTGCCTGTTGGCTATCAGATATGAGTAAATAAAGAAAGCCGTGTAGTTCCTTGTAGAGTGAACTTTGCCTCTCAAATTTTTGTACCATTGCATTGAATATTAAAGTAATTAATTAAACAGAGGAGTCTTTCTTTTGAAGGCATCCGAACATCAGTAGCCAGAACGGAGCTATTTGTTTGGACATTCTGAAGGATCAATGGAGCCCCGCGCTCACCCTGAAAACAGCGCTGCTCTCTCTGCAGGCTCTGCTCTCAGCTCCGGCACCTGACGACCCCCAGGATGCTGTGGTGGCACAACAGGTCTGGCAACACTGGCCCTTCATTTCTATTCTTCACCGTTCTTTTAAATGCTAATGGTACTGGAAAAACAAGCTGTGGTGATAATCACACTAATTTGCCAACAAAAGGTCTCGAAGTGAGGCAGGGCCCCTTTATTCTATTTTCATTGTGCAGCCCTGGTAACTGTATTACACTAGACTTCTCCCCATTCTGTCAAGCTGTGTGTTGCTAAGTTGCCTACTTCTGTCCAAAGGAATGAATAACAAGGACAGTGTGTCAGTGTGTCCCAAAAAGACTAGACTTATCGTGTACTCTTTTATGGACAAAAAGGGATTTAGTTGTGGTCTCTCCCCTAGGGCAGCTGATTATCAAGTATAATGCTACTTAATGTCCCTTATGTGCGATTCTCATCCGTTTCATGTTTTGCAGTACTTGCGTAGTCATCCAACTTTTGTTGCCACTGCTCGATACTGGACCGAGGCCTTTGCCAAGTCAGCATCTGTTGGCATTGAGCAGAAGGTATAGAGAATTACAAGTTACATGCCCTTTCGATCATTGTGTCTCGCGCACAAATGATTTTGGTTACTGATGCATGATGCAAACATAATCCAAGTTAATATCTATGTCCATCCAGGTGCAGAAGCTGGTTGAGATGGGCTTTCCCGAGGGTCTTGTGAGGAGCACACTGGAAATGGTTAACGGCGATGAGAACATGGCACTTGAACAGCTTTGCTCCAGCTAACACAAATTCAGCCCTCCATGGATTCAACCATAGATTATCCGTCTTGTGAAAATTTTATTACTTGTTAAAAACAGTGTGGCTTCTAGTTCTAGGGTTGTTGAACTGCTGTTTCCTCTCTCTCTCTCTCTCTCTCTCTACAATTGCTTATCATCTTGATACTACTACTGTGTCATGGTCTATTTTTGTGGTAAATGCCACTGCTTTTACTTATCCTTGTGCAGGCACAGCAAGTGTTTTAAGGTTTTTCTTTCTTCAGCGAGTTACAAGCGTGTCGAGCAAATTCGTTGCAAAGCGTCTTCTGTACTTGTGCGTGCTGGAAAACTAGTTACATGCAAAGAAGTTGGGCTAGTTTTCAGAGGAGAGCAAGGATGAAAGTGAAGCAGTGCTGAGACTTGTTCTTGTTCTTCTCTACCTCATTCTCAGGAACTCTTAGAAACAGCTACTGCATGGGGAAATTTCAGGTTCTCTACAGAAAATTTGGGGCTGACTGAGGCCCCAAAGATCTATTCCCTGATGGTCCAAGCGTTTTCAACGTACCTGATGCTTGTGCAAGTAGAAGGAACCCATTAGAACTCCTGAGCCATGCTCGTGCTTATTAGTTGTATAAAACGGTGCAAACTGATTTCGCTTCAATACATGAGTTAACCTGTTGAATGTAGGGGTGCAAAACAGGCCGGGTTTGGCCCGGCCCGATCTTGGTGGTTCAATGACCGGGCCGGCCGAACCCAGACCCACGCGCAAATATTGGGCGGCCTGGCCCGGCCTCGGCTCAATCCCCCTTCAGGGGGACCCGGCACGGCCCGGGGTTCGGCCGGGCCAGTTTATTATTCCTTTTAAAAATCCAAAAAAATAGATTTTGAAAGTATATTTTTCATAAATGTTTAAAATTTCAAAAAATTCAAAAAAATTCTACAAATTTTGACAAAATTGATGCAGGTTGTGAAATGCAAATGTAATTTTTTTATTAAAAATCCAATAACTTGGATAAATTGATACAAATAAAGTATATAGATTAAATATAAAGTATAAATTGATACAAATACCAATGAAGTATATAGATTAAAATCAAAGTATAATTTGATACAAATACAAATACAAATGAAGTTTATAGATCTTTATTTTTCATTCATCTTCTGGAGAGTCTTCAATAATTTCTTCTATTGATTTATTTTGACTTCTCGTTTCGCATCCAGCCAATTCTTCCCGTAGATGCTCACCTTGATGGTTTTTGACGATAGGCAGTTCTCATATCAGCCAGCACTCATCCGGCTATATTAAAAGCAGATTCTAACGCTACAGTAAAACCAGGAGGTGTTAGTAAATCACGTGCCATGATGTAAAGCATAGGATATATAGATTCTTGTGATTTCCATCAGATCAAAATATTAAAATGTTCAAATCTTAAGTCTGCATCAATCTTAGGAGTTATGACACGAGTCGAATGATAATAAAACTCATTCAATGTGTCTGAACTTCTTGATCTTTTCGATGCAAATAATAAACCAAAAAATAAAAAACTTTTAGGGCCTAGATGAAGATACAAGATGAGAAGATGATTGTTTATTTCCTAATGTGATTCAGAAAAATCATATAAATTATTTATAGAATTCTCAATATCTATCCATACTATGACAGAGTCAGAATAATTTATTGTTTCATAAAAAAATTTAAATAAATATTTACATCCTTCAAATTTAATATGAGGATTCATAATAGTAGAAAAATAAGATATAGTAAAAAAAAAATTTAAATACTTATTAAATTTTTCTTTCATAAGAGTAATAATATCTTGAAGTAAAAAATTATTTCGATATGTATAAAATACTTTAATATTTTTAGTTAATTCATAAAATACTAAATTAGTTGTGGATAATAACCCCCAAAAAATAATCTTGTTACTCTTCCAATTTTTTTTTAGAAATTCACGAATTACATCAAAAATTTTCCATTCTTCCTCAAAAATATCTTGATTTGACAATTCCGTAAAAATAAACATATCTATTGTTGAGTTCCTATGGATTCTTATCTGCTGAGGTAAACTTTTAATTTTAGGCATAAATTGGAACAAATTTATTGAAAGCATTGCCTCCTTAGACCATTACTTCTAATAAATAAAATAGTATTTCTTAACTTTTTGATATAATCATTTATATATTTTAAAACATCTTGTACACATAAGTTAATGATGTGACACACATACACATCGAGTATGAAAAAAATTCCATTGAAAACTAGTCTAAATTTTTTTTAAAAGCTCAATTGCAGCAGTATTTTTGATAATATTATCAACTGAAATAGAAAAACATTTAGATTCGAAAATCTCTAACAACTTTCATAATATTCTGATTAAGATTAGAAGTATTGTGAGGAAAAGTAATTTTTTTTAAAACCAATAATCTTTGTTTAAAAGCCAATTAGATCAATAAACGGTGCAGTAACAACTATGTAATAAAAGCTGTTAAGAGCTTCCCAGCAATCAGAAGTAAGTGCAACTCTTTGAGGCATAGAAAAATATAAGTAAAAGTTGTTTTTCTTCAACAATCTTGAACATTTTCGTTCTAATAATATATTTACAGAATGGATCATATTCAGGATTATGAATAGCTCTGATAAAATTTGTAAATGCTTCATTTTCAGCAAAATTAAAAGGTTGTTCAACATGAATAAAATATTTAACTAAATTAGTTTTACCTCTTTAACGATTATAGCTAAAAGTGTTTTTAGAAAAGCATAAGAAACATTGGGACAAAACTTGCATACAGCCCTCCTAACTTCATTAATAGTTTTTTTTTAAAAAAGTTTCAAATCTCAAATTTTCCCTCTGTCATGGAATTTGCTACTTCGACAGTGACAAAAGAGGTAAACTCTGTGGAGGATATTTCTGGTTGTGTGAATGGAAGTAATGAAGTGTTGAGTAAAGACAAATGTAAATCATGTCATCCTTGACTAGTCAAATCTAAATTACGATTATACCTCGAAGAAGAAGAATTAATATAGCTTGCTGATGAAGAGAGTGTGTCTACTTTTAAACTAAATTGATAATAATATAAATGCTAAAATGTGAAAGAGAGCTTGAGAGTTTGAACACTTGAGAAGGCTTGAGGGAGAGCACTTGAGAGCTCGAGAGAGCCTGAGCACTCGAGAACTTGAGAAAGTAGGAATCTGTAGAGATTTTTTTGTGATGAAGAAGAGGGTGTATTTATAGAGGGAAAAATGTGTTAAAATGTAATTTTTTTTGCCAAAAAAATAATTTGAACCCAATAGAGCCTTTGGGGGTACTTGTTAAAAATAATTACCCAAAAAAAAAAAACAACTATAACCTCAGACAATTATAGCCGTTGGGGAATACGAACCTAGCCCAGGCTCAGGTTTGACACGCACCTGACCGTGAGCATCTTTTTTCAAACCCAGGCACGCCCCGTGTTTGAGGGCGGTTTGGGCCGAGACCCGATCCGGGCCGGGCCAACGCGAGCCAGTCCCATGAGGATAGGCCGGCCGATTCAAACCCCTAGCCGAACATACATGTAAGGCAAAATAAAAAGTACCGGCAATTGTTAATCTAGTTAGCGTGGAACAATTCAGTCGCCTGTAAAACTTCAAAAGACTACAGTTTATGAAGGAACTGCAAATATCTTAAACATTTAGGTCAACTATAAGCAGAACACACGCCAATAGGGGTGAAACAGAAATTCTGCTGAGGCCTGGAAACCATGGGGCACACTTTCTTGATCATGTCGGGAGTTTCTGGATCACCTCCACGTCTAAGCCAACATATGAAACAATCAAACAAGAATGAGATATAGAGTCTTTCTGCTACCTGAAGCAAAAAATTTTGATTGAGAATCACAACACAGTGAAAAAGGTACATTATTAGGATTAGATCAGCGTTCTGTTTCTCATCGCAACTAAATACCCAGCACAAGGAGATTAATGTGGGAGGAAGACTAAGAATGCACAGGTCAACATGTACACAAACTGAATGGGATTGATGATGGCTTCATAGACTTTTGATGGCGAAACTGAGGCCTGATCATGTTAAACCTGTAAATAACATATCAATGATCAGCTGAAACGTGCAGCAAAACAAAATGAAACTACCAGATGATGCCTAATAACCATTTATCATATTAAGCTCTCAAAAACCCACATTTCAGACTGGCCAGTAGATGTAAAAAGAGTAGGTTTGAGTGGCCACACATCAGAGACTATCATATCTTAGCACGCTATATCTGACATGACATAAAGCCAGCCCAAAAATAAGAAGAAGAAGAAGAAGAAGAAATAATAAATTAGATGAAGTCAGAAATAACAAATATAAAGCATGTCGCTATTTTAATTCTGATACAAAATCACTGATTGGGAACGTCCCGTGCAAGTTAAATGGCCTAGTTGGAACTACATGACTCCATTTTATAAAGAAAAGAAACAAAGAAACGGAACTACAGAAACTGTTAGACAAAGTCAACATGAAATGTTTTCTGCAACATAAGATGCTCAAAATATCTTTTGTATTTATTATTTCCTTAATTAAAACAATTTACCATTAAGCAAACAAACCCAGTCCCAAAACATGAAAATGTTGAGCATTTCTCAATGACAAAGGGTCAACAATTTCATGTAGCTAAAATCTCAAAGTTTGACCGTATAGAAGCTTTTTCCCCCCATTATGTGCATGTTACCGACTTACCATGGTGTACGCATATAACCATCAGTGCAAAGTATTTCAAATTAGCTTGAAAAGATCCATCTAAAGTTCAACGAAATTATAATTGAATAAGAGTATGGTGTAACCTTAAATAAGAACTGAAATTCCCAAAAGTAGAATATATATATATATATATATATATATATATATATATATATATATATATATATAGACAGACTTGTATCCTTTCAAAAGGATTTGATCCCGGATCCTTCCCACTCAAATTCAACCCTCCAACATTCGAATACAAGATCCACTCCGTTGAAGTTGATCTATACTATTTCAAGTATCTATAAACCAAAAATCAAGTGTTTTAAATATTTTTTGCCCATCCATCAAGCGACGCAAAATGGACGGCCGAAAGTAGTGAGTTGGTTAGATCTATGTCTTTAGACATACAAATTCTCGATCCGGCCATTTCATTATGATCTAAACATTTAAAAACCCCTATAAACTAATTTTTGTTAGATTTCAAATGTTCTACACCGTTAAACTAACCAACTCACTATTTAGGCCGTCCGTTTTCCCCTACTTGATGGATGGGCAAAAAGTATTTAAAACACTTGATTTTTGGTTTATAGATACTTGAAATAGTATAGATCAACTTCAACGGAGTGGATCTTGTATTCAAATGTTGGAGGGTTGAATTTGAGTGGGAAGGATTCGGGATCAAATCCTTTTGAAAGGATACAAGTCTATCTCACTATATATATATATATATATATATATATATATATATATATATATATAATATATATATATATATATATATATATATATATATATATATGCTAGTTATTCTAGCTGCTTGAAGAGCTCCCTTCTGACCCCCGGTTGGAGCACTTCTAATCTTAGGACTTTCATGAGTCAGTAAGAAATTATCAATCGGCAGATATTTTATAGTCCTCTCTTGTTTGGAGTTTTAAAAATCAGTTCCAGAATTTCTCACGTCTTTAGTCATAGTGGTTATTTATACTATAAGTTAATACCGAACACTTTATATGCTTCTAATATGCTAGATGTGTTTTGCCATTTTTCCCCTTACATTTCTTGTAAGGGATTGAAGCTCATATCATTATAATTGCAATTAGATTTATTGTTTTAAGGAACTTAGATTCAGATTTGAAGCTTCAGTCAAATAAAGGCTTTCTTATATCCTTCCCTTCTTTTCAGACTACTGGTTAGAGGTTTTCTAATCTACACGCCATACTAAAATTAAAGGCTTTCTAATCTCCTTCTCTTCTTTTTGTGAAGTCCTTACAGAAATAAAGTTAGAAGGGTTTTTAATCTCTATCTGTGCTTTTACACGCTAAAGAAATAAAGTCATGTTCCTATCTCCTTGCCATCCCATACTATACTGACATCTCTCCCTGAGAACTTCAAAGCTTCTTGAAGAGTCCCTCCCGAGTTTCTGGTTGGAACACTTCTAATCTTGGGACTTTGAGTCAGTGAGAAATTATCAACAGACTGATACTTAATAGTCCTCTCCTTTGTTTGGAGTTTGAAAGTTTCAGAATTTCCCACACGTATTGAGCAGCCATAGTAGTTTTTTTATACTTTAAGATAATCTTGACCATTAATATGCTTCTAATATTCTAAATTGTGTTCATATCATCATAACTGCAACAAGATTTATTGGTTTAAGGATCTTAGTTTCAGTTTTGAAGTTTCAAATCAAAGGTAAGGGCTTTTTAATCTCCTTCCCTCCTTTTCAGATTCGAAGTTCCAAATAAGGTTAAGGTTGCCTAATCTCCTTCCCCTCCTTTTCTCTCTCCGTGAATAGCTTTTTGTTAAGCCCTTCGGATTTGCTCTGCATGTACACGCTTTAGAAATAAAGTCATGTTCCTAACTCTTGTCATTTCTTTCCGAAAAATAAGGTCATTTCCTGGAATCCTTCACATATTAACCCAAGCAACTACTAGAATGACAGATTCAGTAACTTGACCGATCACAGACTAATTTAACATAAAGGTGCAGCAGGATGAAAGTATTGTTTGGTATGTATTGCTCAATACCAAGATTCTCAGTATCAGTATCGGCCGTAGGACTTTAGCATCAATATTAGCAATAATCAGCCAATTTCATCTCAATCGTATTGGCAATATCAATGTCCTCTCGGTTGTATCGGCCACAGCGGTATTAACTGTACACAAGGTATTGGGCAATATTTCACAACTTGCTTAATACAAAAAGAATAATTGTTATGGAGTCACAGTGGATGAAATACTGCAAAATTCCTGTCCTGGATAAATTTTCGTAATTAGTCCAGCTTGTTTCTTTCCTTCTGATAATATAATTTTTCATCTAAATATAAAATGAGTTCCAAATTAACTTTTCCATTGTAAGGAAATGGAATCAGAGAGAGAATCTCTGATGTTTCATTAAGGAAAAGATAAACAATTGCATCAAGAAGACCAATTGGATTACTTGCTCTACATATCTATATATGATATATGAGGATACAGAGGAAATTTCCTCTAATGGCAGTTAAACCTTCATGTTTTTACCCTTTGATTTGATGATCAACATTATCCATGTAATCTCCATGGTCTAAAATGTAGATACCCAAAAAAGTTGTAATTTCTACACTCTTTGGCATGTCACTAGATGGTTGCAAAAATTAACGATCTTCCCCTAATAAGAACATCTTCAACCCCTAAATTGATGGAAAAAAAGTACAAAAATCACAAGGCTACCAGTGTATCCAAGTTTTATTTTGGCATTGGAGATTTCTATGGATGGTGTCGATCATCTAATCAAAAGGCGATGAGTTGACTTTTCAATCACCATATGAAGAAATTCCCCCTACATCCCTACTGTATCTAATCCCATTATTTCTTCTACATGTGTGTGCATGCATAGCTATCCATTATTTTACCCATTATTCTACACAAGAACACACAGAAAACCATAACTAGTTGCTAACTTTGTTTTATAGTGCAAACATGTAATTGTTGCAATGGATTTCACATTTTAAACAATAAGATAGATATCTCATGAGCTAAGGAGAATACCATAAAATGTTTAGCAGTTCTGACCTTTAGGCTTAGTAGCTCGGGTAACTGATTCTGAAGGTGGTTGATTGCTTGTGAGAGATATGGGCGTTAACGGAGGTGAGGAACTGTCTTCGTTTGTGTCTGGATAATGAGGAACCTCCAACAATTCACTGGCTGATAATCTTGGTGTTCTTTGACCACTGGAGGGTATAGAAAAACTACGGGCCATAACAACAGGTGGTTTTGGTAGTAGTGATGCTTTCTGTGATGCAACTGTTGGCCTTTTGGTTGCAGAATAAAATTCTTGACCCCTAGAAACCAACGGACCTGAATAGCCAACCAAACCAGAAGGTCTTGCAGGTTTTTCTGAAGTGATTGGAGGTCTAGGAAGCTCATGAAGCTCACTGATTCTTGGTGATGACGCAGGAGGAGGTGACGCATTTGGGGATACTTTTGGAGACCTGGATGGCTGAGCAGAAATACGACCATGAGGATGTTCACCGTCTGGTATGGAATCAGGTGCAGAAAAAAATGGTTTGCTTGACCAAGCTTTGCCAGTCAACGGACCTGAATAAGCTCGTCTCTTGATCTTTTTAGTATCCAAAGTATTCTGTGAATCAGACCGTGATAAAGACAACCCTTCTGCAAATGGAAGTGGCAATTTGATGGGCCCACTATTGATGTTGCTCTCTTTGAGAACAGACTCTGCTTTTGGTATTTTGGTGGGGCTTAATTGTTCATTTTTTATATCTTTTACAAGCTTGTTTGGCTCTGATGGGGAAGGGGATCTCTTCGCATCAGCTGGTGTAGGTAAAACATATGTGTTGGACTTCCTTGTTGATGAAGGTGGTATCAGATTTATCCTCTCAGATGCTTCAAATTTATCAGCTAAAATTGGTGCTGATTGGCTACCAGCCCTTGGCCGCCTACTGAAATGTACAAAATCTGTCTGACTCTTACCTAAGTTTTCCTGCAAAGAGAAAATATTGCAACTCATGCAATACAGAATTTGATGTGTATATTTTACCACTACTGATAACAGAGTTAACATAAAATAGCTCCTGAATGATAAGATGGTGAATGAACATGCTGCATATTCTTCTGCTGTTTGGGGATCAGTAGTCAAACATGTAAACAGTGATGCAGTAGCTTTGAAGCATTACATAACATTACAAAGTTATATTTTCCTCGGATAGATCTCCTTAATTATGAAGTCCATGGACAAATAGAATTTGACGAGCCTCTCTCTGATAACTACAGTAGATTTTTCAGACACTGAATAATGTTTACTGTGCTGTGACCAGTGTCATTAAAAATATGCCTCGTGCAAATACTCTCCGGCAACTCATGGAATTCAATAATTAAATCATTTCAATTTTGAACTCAGCTTACAACTGGCTGACAAGTCTCGAGCTTTCTTTCTACATTGGGCTGCAATCAGCATTATTAAACTATTAACATATTTGCTATATCATTTAATTATGAGTATTTCTTAATATACATTGTCCCTTCTTCTAGAGACTTTTCCTCCCGTCTAAAAGAATTTGGAGGACACCAACTAGTCTTAGGATTACAGTAATGTCCTCTCTGGTCCATAGTTTTCTTGCCACTGCCCGGGGTTGTCAATCGTAACAGAGGGTTGATATCACGGTCACCAAACTTTATCAATCTTTCATCAAGCCTTGCTCTGTTGCCAACCCCATTTTGATGGGACAAAACTTAGATGATGATAATGACTGTTTAGTAGACACTATAACTAAAATTACTCTGCACCATAGGCGTCAATATTGTATCTCCTAACAAGCTGCGGATTACCTAGAGAAGTGCTTTCTGGATGATAATTAATGCCTACATGATAATGTCTTGTTGGTCGTCACCAGACTTATTTCTGTTACAAAACTATACTAATCAATGTCAATGTTTCTCCCAGATTCAAATATGCATAAATGCTAGAATGGATTGTGAATGCTTTTTCCTTGGGACTCATTCTGGAATGCAGTTTAGTTTTTTTTACCAGTTTGACCCCTAATTCCAAAGTTGTAATTCTGGCGTGTTTGAATGACATTTTGGAGTAGTCCAAATTCCAGTTTCAACCTCAATCTCACCCCACAAACTGCAGTCAAGGAGAATCCATGGTGACAAAACTTTGTGAAACTCCAGTTTGGAATGGAACCAGAGTTTGTAACCATAACAACCGCAATATAACTTAAATGAATCCTAGGATTTACATTTTCAAAAGCATACTATTACCACATACTACTACTATATACATATAAGACATTACATTTCAAGGTGACGCTTTAAGGCAAAATAAATGGCAACAACTACATTTGTATCAATTTCCTAGTACTCTTTGTAGTAGCCTTCTCATGTATTAATTGTTAGAAGACAGTGCCCTAAAATAGCCTCAAACTCCACATTAGTATGAATATGGTAGTTCCCTATGTCTCTTAGGAGATTCCAAAATATATGTCTGTACACAAACAGCCCAAGAACCATATATCTCTAGTTCATTGATCTAACTACAAACAAACTCGGTGTTTATTTGAACAGATATCTTCAAATCCAACTAATAGTAAATTTCATACATGAATGAGGATTTTAAAAATTCTACATTTGGCCTTGCTGGACTTGTTGCTACTCAATCAAAGGACTCATCCAACTCCTGTCCAACACCATTATATAAATCAGATTTATGAAAAATGCAAGTGTTATTTCATGTTAACAGTTGTCAATTGTATTTTCGAAAAGTGCAAGGGAAGCGTCACCGGTGAAATTTCAGTACTAAAGGGAGCATTGGCGTTGCCTAATTGATCCAACTGCATGTGAAAGGAACAGTATAATTAAACTGTGGACCAAAAAAAATGTAACATTACCTTAAAGCAGACAACAATATCAATAACTGGATCATGACGAAGTGATAATTTAAATTTTAAAAAGAAAGGCACATAAACAGGAAAGATTACTGGTTATCAGTCATCTATATAAGCCTTTTCCCATCAATACTGTGTCCACTATGGTCAGAATGACTAGTTAAATATTAAGATCAAATAAAAAAGCATGATAATGCTTAAATAAACAATATTGTACCCAATCATAACAAATTCAGAACAAATTAATAAATGTTTCACCAAGGTTATCATCAGAACCAGGATTCATGGGCAGGGTGTTTATGTTGTTGTTGTTGTTGTTGCTATTACCGGGAACTTGAAAAAGGCATTGAACGAAGAGTGTCTTAAACGAGTCTGTCCCACACCCAAAGGAAAAAGGTCAAAAAAGAGCACATATGTGATTACTTTTACATGATACTTGATTATCTGTGTATTTATACATATGCAAATTGAAAAAAATTGTTTGCATATATTAGTTTCATAATGAAAACAAACCCATTGTTTGCCAGTTCTGATCTCTTTCCAATATGTGAAAACATAAATATGGTGTAGAAAATAGTTTATCTTAATAAAATAATGATTTTAAAGATGTATTGCATATATGTCAAAAGGTCAAACAAATTACAATGTAAAACATATCATCATGCCTTATCCCTTGTGAATCACAATGAAGCTAGCTTTAGGGCACACCACTAACTTGAGAAAGCTTCACAAAAAGACTCAGCATATTTTATGACTTCATTATAAGCTGGACATCGCTGCTTCTTGATACCAAATGCTCAGCAGAGAAATCAATGGACAAAGAAAAGTGCTTGTAATAAACCTGGAAGGGCAATTGGTGGGAAGGCTATCTTATCGATGTTTTAGTTTAAAATCAATACGAACAGGAGGAGAACCAAGCAGAATTTCACTAGACTATGAAAAGAGTTGACCAGACAAAAGGGTAAGATGAGAAGACTCACTATAGAAAAGAAATTTGAGCTACAGTATAAGCTGAAGAGCCAAACATGAAATATGAATGCATTAAACAAACACTAATATTTTGACTAGTCCTTATAAGTTGACTCGTGTCTACGTATATTTGAGTACAAACTTCTACCAAGCTTATCACCCAAAGATAAAATTTAGACCAAAATGCTAATAATCAACTCAGTGTTAAACAATGTTCTAAATGTCGGATGTCAGCCTAATGTCAGAAGGCAAAGTGTAAAGTCAGATTGCGAATATCGAAAAAATTTCAAGGACATTTGCTCAATTTCAAAAGTCATATATATATATCATATAGTATGTCCTAAATGTCATAAATATCCTAAAACATCACATTTATGTGATATCTCTATATGTGTAATTAATAAGTTATACTAGCAATAATTACATCCAATAAACATAGTTAGCTTCAAATAAAAAATTCAAAAATGTCTGAAAAGGCTTCATGATGACTAACTAGTAACATTAACATCAATAAAATGTTAAAGCCTTATAGATTGCAATTGAGCATTCATTCACGATCGAGAATCAGCTAACGGTACCCTAATTCGAATTAATTACCCTAAGATTTAACGATGTGAATCAAACTAGAAATGAGCAAGTAGTTTTAAATAGAAGAAATGAAGAAGAGAACTCGCCTTTGAAATTCATGAGGAGTCGCCGGATTCGAGAGCTCGTCGGAGTGGAATTTACAATGTAGGAGAGAGACAACAGGGCTAGTCGGACTCGGCAGGGCTTCCTGGGTCCTCATCTATTGGGTTTTTGTTGGGGCTCGGTGGAGCTCAGCGGGACCTCGTCAAGACTGGTGGTGCTCGTCGGGCTTGACAGGGCTTCCTGGCTCCTCATAGGGGCTCGTGGAGACTTGTTGAAGGTTGTCGGGGGTCAGTCGAATTCACTGAAGGTCGCCGGGGTTCGTGGAGACTCGCTGAAGGTCAACAAAGGTCGTAGAGGTCTCGTCAGAGGTCAGTCGAGCTCGCATCTCTCTCTAGCCTCCTCGTTTCTCTCTCTTTCTCTTTCTCGTGCGATGAAATTAGGGCTGCGAACGAGTTCTTATACCCTCTCTTCTCTTATAAAATAGGGTGGTTAATGGGTTCAAACCCAAAAAAAATAATAATAAATGAAATATCAATTTGGAACCCCAAATCGGCCAAAATTTCGGAAATTCGCCGAAATTTCAGCGACATTAACCTATTTCGAAATTTGAAATGGGGTAGCCAATTTCGTGCCGGCCACATGAATTTCTCGACATTTCGGCTGAAATTTCGAAATGTCGGACGCCATTTAGAACATTGATGTTAAATCATTTTAACCAAAAAAGTCACAAAATGTGTCAAAATAAGTCAAAACCATCTTTACACTTAAAAAGAGGAGTTTTTTCCCCCTTTTCTACTATTACAAGCTGAGCTTTATACTATATCGCATCACAAGATTCTTTCTTTTCCTCTATTTCCTTAAAAGAAGAATGAACTTTGCTGTCTATGACATTACGATTATGAGAATCTCAGATGCTACTTCAAGACATTCTCCAAACTGGTTGGACCTAACAACATCAAACATGTATCCACAGCAAAATAGCTGCCAATGCTTCTAGGAATATTTTGTTTTTTTAATGAAGAAATCAAATCACACTCGAAGAAATACATGAATCACGTAGAACAAATGCCAAAGAATCCAGAAATTCTATTAATGTGTTCTACAAACAATTCACCAACTCATTAAAGTTCACCAAAAGTAGCCATAATTAAACTAAAGTGAAACTAGCTTTGAGCATCAGATAAACACGATTTAGCATCCATTTCTGTTTATATTTTGTAGTTGTCTACCCCAATGAGTTGACAGCAACATATATGATTTTTCTCTTTGGAGAATTAATTAATTTCCTATGAAAATATTCCAGTAAATTCAAGGATGTCCACATGTTCCTTCTAAACAACCAGCATCAGAGACAACACGAGATGATATAAAAAAAAACTCAAGGAAATACTCCCTTGCATATTTAATACGCAAGCTTTACATAAAACCATCATAACCAACCTCTTTGAATTCAATGAATTTGGCATAGTGTACAGCCAGTAAATATGCCTAGGCATTATGTCCAAACTAAGAGATTACAAGATATAAACGGTGATGTGTGTGTGGGAAATCAGCAATAAAAACACTCCATCACGCTTCACCAACATGAAAAGATCGTGGTAGGACAGCTTAAGCTAATAATACATAGATGAACATAAAAAAAATGTGCGCAGGCAAATCCAATTCAATTGAAAATCAATTAAGGATAATATATTATGCGGCAAGATTCTACGCAAGCAAGTACACACAATCTCACGTTTGTGAACAACAGTTAAATCGATAAAAACTCAGAGATTTAAATATCAAACTCAAAATAATTAACCAAGATTAGAAACGTACCTACTGAGGATCATGTCGACCTCAGTGTCTTGTGATGACTGTAAATATGTAAATCTGTCTGCGATTGCAACGCTTCGAGAATCACTATTCGGGCTCTGAATGGCTGAGATATGTACCGAAAACGAAATTGTTGTTAACGGTTTTGTTACGCTGACGGGTCTGAAACTGTGCACACAGGTCGGGTAGCACTGTGCAAACGGGTCAGGTTGGATGAGTTGAATTGGATCTGCACTTGATGCCAACGGGTCGGGTCCCGAATAGGATTAGAACTCTGTAGAGCTTTATAGTTTGATGAAGGCGACGACTCGTGTTGTCGATGTTGAAGTCAGAAAGTCTCGACGACGACGGAGGAGGTCCGGCGAGGCCTCGGCGACGCAGAGGAGGCGGTGGCGGTTGTCTGCTGACGTCGGCAACTGCGACGATGTAGACGATGGCGGGGAGACAAGTAGTCGTTTGCCGGTGCTTGGCACTGGTTGTGCTTGGTCGCGGCGCGCTCGGGTGACGGTGTTGGCAGCGGTTGGTTGTCGGGGCAACGACAGCGAGGACGTGAGCATGAGAGAGGCGGCTGGGGCTTTTGATGGGAGGTTGAAGATGAAGGGGTTTTAAGCAATTTGTGAACAGTGATTTTTTTATATTCTGAAATTTTCTGAGAAATTTTAGAGAGAATTGGAACAGGGACTTTTTTAGAGAAAATCAAAAGGAGGGAGGTACAGAAAGAGGTGGGGTAAGGAGACAGGCTAGCTAGGGCTTCACACCACTATTTTAGAGTTTCTCTAAGGGCTTCACACACAAAGAGAGAAATTGTAGAGAGATCACAAACTCACACAATTTTGAGGAAAATTTCATCATAATTCATTGCATAAAATTGATTGATACAAGAAGTCTTTTATAGCCTTTAAAAATTTTGAATACAACTAAAACCAAAACTCCTAATCAAAATAGAATTAGGACTCCAAATTTTAGAAACTAAAATTCCTAATCACAGTGGGATTACAATTACTAAAAGGAAACCAAAAATAAAGAAACTCAAAATAAAAAACTAAAAAAATAGAATTCTACAGCTATTAGGAATCTGGAACAAGGCATCGTCTCCATTGGTGGTACACGTGTCATACACGTGGCTTGATGTCCGCATCATTACATATTAGTTTTTTTATTTGTTTTCTCAATTATACTTCTACTTCTTAGCTATGCAATGAAATCTCTCTGGTTAACTCATTTTAGCTTGAAACTTATAACACTAGCGTCATTATTGGAGTCAGTTTCATATCCTACTGCATCACTGATTCCTAAGTCCTAACCAAGGCTAAGCCCTACAAACTGGAAAACAAAGCAAACTTTTGTTTCCCCTTTGCTATATCTTGCCTTCAGCCAGATATTTAATTACCAGACACTTTCCACAAGTAGAGCCGTATCCACCATATGTTACCAAGATATAGTTTTACCCCTAATCTGCAAGATCCTAAGCTTTTTATAATATATATAACTATTTATAAAATCTAAAATAAGTAGACTTGACTAACATCAGTGCGTGAAACTCATCATTGATAATAGTAATAAGTCCACAATATACTGCAACCTATGTTGCATGGACACGGTCATTGTGACATGGACACGACACGCGGATACATGGCAAAGTCTTAAAAATACACACGATATGTGCATCTGACATGCGTGTCATTTCGGACACGATATGGCTCCATGATAGGAGTGTTTGTGCTACATAGACAGCAATCATTAAAAGCATTCATTAAGGGTAACTACAAAATGGCAGGTAATTAACTATGTTTCTCAGGCTATGCAAATCCTGTTTATAATCTCATTTTGCATTCAGAATTTCTGAAATGTTGATAAATACTTCATGAAACGTCTGATGAGGCAACAGAGGAACTGCAACTTGGAATGGACAAGTCAATAGAAAAAAATATACTCTCAGCAAAAGGGCCATAAAGTAAGGAATTCAGTGGCAGCAGTGACTTTGTTTAATTGCATTATAAGTAGCTCAATCAATATAGATTTTCTTGAAAAGATGCAGTGGATTTATTAGCAAGGGAACCACATGTTATGCTATATTGATGTTTTGTACCATATTTATTTGTTACCCCAAATATATTTCAAATGATAGGGTTATGGCTTATGTTAAAGGCGCCTTCCCCAAGTATTAAACATAAAAGTTTGAGTAACTTCAAAGCATTTGCAATATTCCACCGCAGTGATATTGATAAAGAATTAAAAAGACAATTTATTTCAGCACAACAAACATCTTATATCAGAGTCAAACTGCAAAGAGTTAAAGGAACTGAATTATAAAAAACGTAAATCAGCAAGGAGGCTAGGTAGTGACTGAGCTGAACATAGAATTTCTCACCTCCATTGAGTTTCTGGATAATGAAACAACTTCCTGACCTTGGTCAGGTTGCCCATAGACAAAACTCAATTCCCCATCAGCATTACCATCATAACCATAATTATTCTCATCGTTATCCTCTGTGTAATCATCTTCAAGCCCACTGAACTGGTAATCAATATGCTGTTGTTCGGCAACTATTTTAACGAGTGGCTCCACCAGCTCTAGAGACTTGACTCCTTTTCTAAAGAAATTTAACTGATCCCAAACAGGAAAGTAAAATATTACACTAATTCCTGCTTCAACCAGACAAAAAGATATTCTTGGGATCTATGACAAAAGAAACAACCTGTGCAGCATAGTGCCGAGCAGCCTGTGTCAAAAGACTGCGGGATTGTCCTTGCTTTAATGACTTTAAGCGAAAGACAAACAAATTTGCCTCCTCATATTCCTCTCTAGCTGCTTGCAACTGCTGCAATGAAAAACTTTCACCTTTGGTGCTTCTTGATTTTCCCTTTTCTCTCTGTGCTGCTAACTTGAATTTATATAGATCTCTGAAATATATTACCAAATTGAGAAGAAGGTACTTCTATGGTGGAAACTATGAACCATATTAGTTGCATACCGTTTATCATCACATTGATGCTTCATTTCCTGCATTGGTAATAAATCCGAATAAATTAACTTTTCTTTTCATTTAATGGTTTTTTTTATGTCAAGGAAAATAAAAATAAGAAAGCAAATTTCCCTGTAGAAAAATGAAGAAAGCAGAAAAGATTTGTCTCATAAAAATAGTAGAATTGGTCTCCGGATGCTCTAACAATATCATATACATGATACAGAAAACCCATCTCAGTCGGAATATTATAATGCACATAACATGAAGTGTCAGCAATAATATCTGCACCCTGGAAGTTTTGCTTAAAAAACTGAACAGCTTTTATGGCAAGTGAAAGGCGGAGACAAGTAGAACCATGTCTGGACAAGGTTGCTGATATCAGATATACCGTTTTAGATCTAAAAATGTAACTATAATCTGAAATATAGGATATTAAGAATCAAAATAACTATGGAAACCAGGGTTCAAGTAGGAAAATACAAATTCTAGATTACCATAGTACGAGTTGTTCAGATCTGGAAAAAACAGAAGGGAGACCCATGGCTTGGTGCAAAATTGGCATGCATACTAGACCACAGTGGTTGGACCAAATTAACATATATAAAATATAAAACTAGTAGATATTTTCCCTGTTCAAGCTTCCATACCATCATCCTTCAAGCACCTGACTTTTATTTTGATCTCAACCAAGTCCCTCAGAGACAATCACGATAGCTAACCAACTTGATGATCCCCCCGTCAATGCTTTTCTTATAATTGGACTGGGAAAGAAACAAATAAGCCTAGACCATGCCTTACAAGGATTAGTTGACAGAAGAGTGGGGAAGAAACAAATAAGCTAGACCATGCCTTACAAGGAATTAGTTGACAAAAGAGTCTGAAACACCTAATGGCATGGTCTCTAGAAGAATAGAAATATTCTGGATAATTATCACCATTAAAAAGTCTAAGCCTTGTCCCAGATATTTCAACCATGGTTTAAAATATTAGTACCCGTATTGGCATTGGCCATATCGTCAATAACGGCCATCCCTATCAGCCATCGGTCATATCGGCAATATCGGCCTCGATATCATCCAAGATTATAGGATTGATATCGCATCGGTTATCTCAAAACCCAATACGATATTGTTGACATATATCAGAATTAGCTGATATTTGAAACCATGATTTCAACATAGCCACCACATCCAGAATGTACCAGATCACTTATAACTAGCTGTGGTAGCTTAAAGATATTCATATACAAAAATTTATACAGCTCAGTTTTCGGCAAAACATTTTTAGACACTGAGAATAATTTATGATTATCATGGTAATCAACTCAATCTTCACACACAGACACACACACAAACAAAAAAGAAAAAAAACGAGTAGATCTAATATGCACAAGACACACGCAGTTGCATAGGGATAACTAACCAGCAAGCTCTACATGCATAAAAAATTCAAAGAGAAGCAAAAATTTAGTAATTTCCAATTTTCAGATAAGAAAGATCAACTTAAAAGTGAAAACCTCCACTGTTTGGAGTTCCTTGAGAAGAGACTCTGACGGAGTTGTGATTGTCTGGATGATATGGACACGCTGAGAAATGGAAAAGAATGCAGTCATTGCACTGCTGATGTCAAAAGTTTTTGGAAGATCAAAATGATGAGTGTATAAGGTTACGCTGTGTCAATAAGATAATAGTTGGGACTCACATAACTATCAACAAGTTTCTGGAGCTCAAACTGCACTTTTCCCAGCATCAACAACACCCTACCTGCGTGCATAAATACAAACAACAGGCATTTGAACTATCAACACAAATAATCAATGAGATAGACTTGTGTAGTTCCGGGAGGATTCGAGTCTGAATCCTTCCCACTTAAATACAACCATACATCATCCGAACACAAGATCCATTCCGTTGAAGTTGATCTATATTATTTCAAGTATTTATAAACCAAAAATTAAGTATTTTAAATACTTTTTACCCATGCATCAAGAAGGGAAAAACGGACGGCCTAAATAGTGAGTTGGTTAGTTTAACGGTGTGAAACATTTGAAACCTAACAAAAATTGTTTGTAAGAGTTTTTAAATGTTTAGATCACAATAAAATGACCGGATCGAGAATTTGTATGTCTAAAGACAAAAAGATCTAACCAACTCACTACTTTCGACCGTCCATTTTGCGTCACTTAATGGATGGGCAAAAAGTATTTAAAACATTTGGTTTTTGATTTTTAGTTACTTTAAATAATATAGATCAACTTCAGCGGAGTGGATCTTGTATTTGAATGTCAGATGTTGGTATTTGAGTGGGAAGGATTCGGGCTCGAATCCTTCCGGAACTACACAAGTCAATCTCATAATCATTAGGCAAAAGTCGACATTTTCAATATTTATTTTCTTAGAGTGGAATAGGCATCTTTTTATCATTAAGAAGACTCCTGGGAATGTGGTAATATTCTAGCAGAACACAAAACAAATTGCAAATGCTAATATAGATCCATTATAAATTAAATTGATGAAGTATTTGCAGATAAGACAGTCTGAAAGCATCGTTAGAGTAATATGATATTCCTGAAATATTAGCTCACTCTACATCCGGGACTCCATGAACCTAGCAACCTACCCAAATATTTATTTTATTTTATTTTATTTGTTCCTTTTGGGTGAAATTGAAAATTACATGTACTGATCAGTATAGTATTTTATGGGTGACAAGAAAGATATCCCAAAGATGCACTCACCATTTTCTTCATCTTCATTTAGTGCAGTTTTCTCAACTAGACAAGTACCCATTTCGTGTAGTGCTTCTGAGAACTCTGTAAAATACATGGGCCAAAGAGGAATACACAATGAAAGTCATAACCAAACCCTTGTCACATTTACATTTCATGGGATCAATTACAAAAAAGAAAGAGATTGAACATCTTGTTGATCCTTATTCAAAATGTCACACTTAGCAATTATATTACTTGTACATAAAAGTGACAAATGGGCAAAAACTAAGAGTTCTAAAATGAGGGAAAGGAAGAGCTTTTCATGATAATTCAGAATCATTACCCTGAGCAATGTTGTAGAAAACATTTACAATAGTGAGTTACAGAATAGGATAGCTCAAAGTTAAATTGTCAGCCAAATTCCTTTCCTATTACCTATATCGGAATTCCTTTGAGACCTCGGAGGCTACATCATGAAGATTGGCAGCCTTTGTTGAATAAGATAAACATGAGGCTCGCAAGGGAAAGGAAATACTTTGTCAAGAGGAAGATTGATTTTGAACTCTGTTTTGTCAGCTGTCTTTGTATATGATGTCATTTAATAAATTTCCTGTTTGGGTGAGAGAGATCAGATTGATAAGACGAGGAGGAAGTTCTTTTGGAAAGGCGGCAAAGACTCTTCTCCTTCCACTTGTTTGATTAATTGGAAAGTGTGCTTGCCAAAAGCTCAGCGAGGTTTGGGTGTTCAATCTTTGAAATATATAGAAGCTTTGTTAAGAAAATGGATTTGGAGATATTTTCAGCAGCAAGCGTTATTGTGGTGTCAGATTTTTATATTATAGTGATTCTTGTATTCTTCAACCTAAGAATAAGAGAATGTCACGCTCTGGCAGGAGATATGTAAGCTGTTGGATTTGGAATGACAGATGGTGTTCTATTGTTTCTTTGGCAAGTTTATTCCCCAGATTGTATGAACTAGCAGATAAGAAGAATCTGGCAGTAGCCAAAGTTGGGTGTTCGGATTCTAATGACTAGGATTATAGAGTGAAGTTTAGAAGGAATTTGATTGACAGTCAAATTGAGGATTTAAAAAAGTTATTGATTATATTGAATGCTTAAGTGTTTCAGATCATAAAGATGAGAGAATTTGGAGATGGGACAGTAAAGGGCAGTTCACTGTCAAATCTTATTATACATTTCTAATAAACAGGAATCTTAGCTTTGCTAATAAGGTTATATGAAATGTTAAGGCTCCTTTAAAGATAAGAATTCACATGTGGATTATTTTAAAAGGTACACAGAATACACTAGAGTAACTTTCTCATAAAGGCGGTGGTCAGGGAGGTTTGTGTGTTCTCTGTGGTGGGTGTGCAGAACTTTGCAACACTTATTTTTGAGTGTAATTATACTATGGATATTTGGAATAATATAATGACGAATTTGGTATTCATAGTATGCCTTTGGATGTAATTGATTTGTGGTCAAAATGGAGACATCATTGGGTTAGACAAAAGTTTAGAACTGAATGGGACTTGAGTGTGATGGCTATTTGCAGACTTGTGTGGATTGAAGGGAATAATAAGAATATTTTCTCAAAAACAATGAACAAGCTCTGCTTTGTATGAAGTTATTAACCCTTTCATTGCTTTTGGTTAACTTAACTTGCCCAGGAAAGTGAAAGACATTTATCAGAGGAAGGGACAAAGGTGTAGCAGGCAGGAGAGCTGTTGCCCAGCATGCAGCCAGCAGTAACGTAGCTGAAGTTACTGGGAGGTTGTAGATGTTGACAATAGACCTTCAGCTGCAGACACTCTTACAGTGCAGCCTAATCGAGCACAGACTGCTGAAGGCATTGAAGTGATCCTGTTGGAGTGAAGATGGTGGATTGCTGAATGTGAATTTTATGTTGATTTTATGTGTAATATTTTGAAACTGATGTTGGCAGAGATTCATGGAAGAGAACTGTGTACTTTTTAGTATTGTTTTTTTGTTGCTTGTTTGATGCTTCATCAGCATGGATGAAGTTTTAAACAGAGATACTTTGTTACATCCTTGTGTAAGGAGTGTAAGTTTTGGCTGGTTATGCAATATAAATGGCTGGGGTCATACGGATGCCCCATCCTCTTTCTCAAAAAAAAAAAAAAAAAGGTGTGTGCAGGCAGTGCATAACGCATAGTCATAAACAGAGTATGTGCCACATAAATGAATTACATAGCATACATCTACTTGCTCAACATGATTTGGTTACACTGATTGATGGCAGTCAGCAACATATTCAAGCATTGTTTTCCATACGTGTGACATCCAGAAAGTGCTCTAGTTACTACGGAGGGAGATATGGACATGCATATAGGAGCGCATGTTAAGAGTTCTGTAGGAAAAGAAACAAAACACAGATCTTTCAGATAATTGATCATCATCAAAGCATTTTTTCATCAAATGGGGTTGGCTATGCGGAGTAAGTTCATGTTGGAGAAGTACTCAAATAAAAGAAAGGTAAACAAAAGGTCAAAGAAAATTACATGTAATTAGGTAGTTGAGACAGTATACCTCAAATGAAATGAATATAAGTTACATAACTTCAACAAAGCCTAAACTGTAGGATTAAAAAATCATAACATACCCACATGAATGAATAAATAATTTTATGGAAAAGATTAACCATTTAACATCCTTTTTAAAATTTCCCAGTTTATAGGAAGATAAAATCCTGAAAGCAATCAAATTAGAAGATTAGGAAATACCATATGCACTATTTGTTGTGGCAGCTGCTGCAGAAAACAAATTATCATAACAGTTCCTCATCTCTGACAAGTCCTACAAAGCAAACACCCAAAGTTTCAAATCGAAAGCAGCATTCAGGAAAGGAAACATGCATGATTATTTATTTTTAGTTTCTCTTCTTGGTAGGGTAAGTCAGAAGACATTTATGCATAATTTTAGTCAGGCGGTCCCATTACTGATGCTTCTTGTCAGTCGATCTGTTTGTTTCAAACCATCCTTTGTAGCACGGCCCTTTTCTTTATAACGAACAGAATAGCAGCAATGAAAGGCTTATACTCCATTAGGTCCAAAACATCTCACCTGCACCTTAAAGCTATTTGAAATTTTTTTCATTACAAGTTGAATAGAAACATCAGAAGCCATTTACATATAAGATGGGTAGTACAAGTCACCAAGGACTATGTAGTTGCTTAGGTGCTGGCCTGCAATATGAAGGTTCAGCTCCAAACTGTATCAGCCAAGACTGTTACGAAATTTGCTTGACCGATCATCCTGAATTGGAATCAGGATTATGAGAATGAGGTGCCTCATGCTCACATTTTGAGCTCCTTGTAACATCACATGGTACAAGGAACATTACATGATATGATTCATGATAGAGTAGATGAGAATTTTAACCATAGTGCTACAAATGTACTAGAATGAAATTATATAGCTTTGCTTCACATGTTTCACCTCTCACAAGAGAGAAGTTACATCACAATTTCTTTCCTAATGAATTTTAATGCTGTTTGTTTTATTTGTTTATGACTCTCATATCTTACTTATATTTTATTCTGTTTGTTAATTTTTCGGATTTTTACTAACTTATAAAGTACTTTAATTAATTTGTAAATAATTCAAATCATCCAATTCTAAACCTGAAATGACATAAAATTAGCTTCAGATTGGGAACCTACCGGTGTCAAACCATGTACTGAATTGAGCTCCTTATTTTCTGCAGTCAATCAAATAAAGCAAAAGACTATATCATAATTAATCATATATATTTTCATCACTTTTTTTGCCTATTTTGTTACACATTTAATTTTGCATGGGTGTTTTGTTTATGTTTTTGCAGAAATTAGGTCAAGAGCAAAGATGCCAAAAAGAGGAAAATCGGTATACAAAGAGATGAGTGCAGCAAGTTATACACAAATCAGAAGCACCAAATACAAAGCAACATTCCCAACGGAGTCTACAGAGTAAAAGAAAGCAGCTGCCAAAATTTGAGATCCAGATTCAATAATTTTTTAGCCATATAGCCGAATTTTCGATTGGTCAGTCGTTGACCGGTCAATTTAGGCTAGCATAGTTTCGTGCAGCAATTCGGATTCAAAAAGTTACAGTGCACGTCCCAATATTTTGATCATAATTATCGTTCTAGAAGTCCAAATAAAGCGATTCAAGCGGCTACAGAAAGATAATTAAAAGGGCTACAATTCATATGTTGACAACTTTTGTAGTTCGACCATTTGACTTTTCGTTTTCAGCGATTACCCCCATATGGCTACAGCACAAATCAGAATCAAATTTTTACGGTGACTTGAAGTCGAAATAGAAGTCCTCTTGTATTCTTTATTGGAATGAAATGTCTCTATGGTTTATAAATACAACTGAAATCTCTTGTAAAAAGTATCTTTCAATAAGCTTAAAATTAAGTTTTTAGTTTCTTAATAAGTTTTTTGGCTTTTGGAGAAGAAATTCTGAGCATCTTCTAATTTGATATTTTCTATCCTTTTTCTTCTTCTATTAATTTTATGGTGATGTTCATGTTAAATATCATGTTTTGCACTTTCTCTTTCATGAACTAATTCTCCATAACTAGAGCATTGATGTAGGCTAATATTATGAAGATGAAATTTTATTGTTTTGTGCTATACTACTACTCTGTTCTTTAAGTTATATTTTTTTGCATGTTAAGTTTCTTTTCCTGATCCTCTTGTTAGTAATTGGTGGCCAACAATTATATGGATGGTTAAATTTGAGACAGAGAGGAGATAGCAAAATGTAGCATCATAGGAATAAAACTATATTCTTACATGTTGAGACCGAGAGGAGATACATATGTTGTACAATCATATAAGAAAGACCGTTGAACTTAATGCATCCTTTAGCTTGTAAATCTACTAGATCAAGAGATTATAAATTCTCATCAAGGGGATAGTATTAATATTACTCGAGAGAGAAACTTGACGTTGTGAATGACAAGTGCATCAATCGTTTGTAAGTAATAAAGTGATGATGTAAAGTGTCAAACCCACAGGGATTGATGTCTATTGAATATCAAACTAATTTGTCCTATTTTTATTTGAAAAATTGATTAAGAAGTTGTATGAATGTGAACTAAGAAGACTAAATTAAAGAAGCTGACTTGGATGAAATAAGTGCTAGGGCAATTGATTTCGGCAAGTATTATCAGATATAAAATTGTGCTTGTGCTAGTGAATTCCTTCTGCTCATGTTAACAATCGAATAACCGTATATCAATTGGTATTCTCTCTCGAGCAACATTAATATTATCCCCTCGACGAGAACCTACAATCTCTCGATCTAGTAGATTTATAAGCTAAAGGATGCATTAAATTCAGTGGTCTTTCTCATATGATTGCACAACCTATATATCTCTTCTTGGTCTCAATATGTAAGGATGTGTTTCTATTTCATAATGATATGCTAGGTTATCTCCGCTCAGTGTAAAACCTAGCCATCTATATAATTATTGGCCACCAATTACTAACAAGAAGATCGGAAAAAGAAACTTAACATGCAAAAAATATAACTTGAAGAACGGAGTAGTAATATAGCACAAAGCAACAAAGTTACATCATAATATTAACTTACATCAATGTCCTAACTATGGAGAATTAGTTCATGAAAGAGAGTGCAAAAACATGATATTTATCATGAACTTCATAAAATTAATAGAAGAAAAGGGATAAAAAACAACAAATTAGACATGCCTCATTGTTGATCTTCTCCACGTTGAAACTCAAAATTTCTTCTCCAAAAGCTAAGAATTTTATTAAGAAATTAAAACTTAATTTTAAACTTATTGAAAGATACTTTTTACAAGAGATTTCAGCTGTGTTTATATACCATAGAGACATATTCCAATAAAGAAAACAAGAGGACTCCTAAACCAACTTCAAGTCGTCGTAGAAATTTGAATCTAGTTTGTGTTGCAGCCATCTTGCTATAATTACTGAAAACGGACAATCAAACAGTCAAACAGTCGAACTGGAAAAAATTGTCAACATATGAATTGTATCCTTTCAATTATCTTTTAGTAGCTGCTTGAATCAACTTATTTGGACTTTTAGAATGGAAGTTATGATCAAAATAGTGAGACATGTCCAGTAACTTTCTGAATCTGAATTGTTGCAAGAAATGGTGCTGACTCACATTGACCGGTCAACGGCTGACCAACCGAATTTTCGGCTGGCTGACAAAAAAATGTTGAATCTGAATCTCAAATTTTGTCAGCTGCTTCCTTTTACTGTGAGGAATGTATATAAATCTGACTCTGTTGGCTGAAAAATTATTGAATCTGAGAATGTTATTTTGTATTTGGCAGCTTCGGATGTGTACAACTTGCTGCATTCAGCTCTTTGTATATCCATTTTCCTCTTTTGGCATTTTTTCTTCACTATTAACTTAATTTCTGCAAAAATATAAACAAAAACACCCATGCAAATTAAATGTGTAACAAAATAAGCATAAAAAGTAATGAAAATATAGATGATAATCACAATAATCACACCCCTGTACCTAACTTTTGCTAGTCCTCGAGCAAAAATCCTAATCTAAAAAGGAAAAAAACTAAAAATCCAAAAAATAAAATAAAAATCTTAACTCACTTTCGTAAGAATTACGCACTTTAAACCCCTACTGGACTAGTGTTGTCTCGTGAGGGTTTGTAGTGAATATACCCACAAATTCAATGAAAAGAATATAAAAATGTTAAGAATAAAGAAAAATAAGGATAACTGAAAAATAAAAAATTAAAATAAAAATATTTTTGTTCAACGAGCATCACTAGCAAATAAAATCAATAGTTTTCACAAGTAATCATTTTCAAGTCCAATATCTTATCAAAAAATCTCATCATCTCTTCTTAGACACTTCAAATTCTAATATATCCCACCATCCTTCCTAAGTTTTCTGATCCTATGCATCTTTGTGAACATGTGATAGCTCTTAGCTTGGGACTTTGATTATATATATATATATATATATATATATATATATATATATATATATATAATGCGTAAGTCTCGAAGTATCACCACTTCGTTGCCCTTTAAGCACTTCTTTTTTCTTTTTTTCTTCTTTTTTTTTATACATATACATATATAACTCATCCAATTCTCTTTTGTGTAAATATCAAGGCTTCTTGAGGCCAAGAAACCTAACTAATTGATCATTAGACTTATTAATAAATATTATTTTTTCAACTTACCTAACTATCCTTCGCGTAAATACCAAGGGTTCTTGAGGCTAAAGTATCTAGCTAATCAATAATTAAATTCATTTCCTTTATATATATATAATATTTTAAGTTGGTTAGGTCATCCTCATCATCCAAGCTTAATTAAACCAATGTGTAAGTGTGTGTAAGATTCATAATCACGTAGACAAATTCTAGATGGCATTCAATTTTTAAATTTTCATCTCTTCTCTAAGAATTAAGGACTCTATCAAATTAATAGTACAAGAAAATTCAAACTTTATGGTCACCAAATCTATTAAAACTAGCTCAACTTGTCGAAATTTTTTTAGTAAAAGAAAATATAAATTTATAAAATCCGAAAAAGAAAATTCCTACTAATTAAAATTCTAACCTAAAAATAAATGAAAAATTCTAGACGCTTCCCCATACCTAAACCATGCCATGTCCTCATGCAGAGTACGATGGATCAATAACCTATGTAAATCACATAAATCTCATCCTCAAGGACTAATTAAAACGTATCAAATGCCGTGAAAACTGTAAACAAAAATCATCTATCAGAAACTACCTATGTCCATAAAAATAAACAGAAAATCATAAACATTAGATAAATGAAAAGAAATCGCCTGGGCAAATTTCATTATGTAACTCCACTATTTCATGGTTGTCCAACCGTCAAGACGTTTGTGTGGTCGTCTCTCTGCCTCTGATGGGCTTGGGCCTTGGCTGACATGTTTCTCTCATCTTTGTTGTTCATCATGTATCTCTGTTTTCAGATTTAGTTTTGATTGAGGTACCTGGTACGGATCAAAGAAAATACACTAAGAAAATGATTGAAAATAAATATAAAAAATTGAAAAAGAAGGTTGAAAACTTAAGTTGCCTCCCAAGAAGTGCTTTAAGTTATAGTCATTAGCTATACTTTCTCTGATCTTCAAGGAGGTTCATATGTGTACGGTGTTTGCCTCAAAGGGTTTTTTGTAGACTTCTCGACTTTCTTCCATATCCAATTTGGTGGTGCAACTTTCAAATAGTAACCAAGCTTCTCAACTTTTGTGCTCTATGATTTCGTGGATTAGGGCTGCTTAGACGCTTCACTAGGCAACTTTGAAGGCTCTTTTTGGATGTCTTGGCCACTGACTTGTCTTTGGTGTCGATTTTGAAACACTTCTCCAATCGGATGGACTTTTCATCGTTTGAAAGACATTGAACGTGACTTGCTCATCTTGAACTCGAAGAATCAACTCACCTTGTTCCACATCGATCAATGCTCTTCCAGTAGCTAGGAAAAGTCATCCTAAACATTGTGATTTTCCTCCATGTCTAATATGATGAAATCGGCAGGAAAGTAGAATTTATCAACTTTTACAAGCACATCTTCAATGACACAAAGAGGATACTTGACGGATCTTTCTGCCAACTGAAGAGAAACAGTTGTCGGTTTCGGCTCTCCTAGGCCCAATTTCTTGAAAATAGATAGAGGCATCAAATTAATACTTGCACCAAGATCACATAAAACGTTAGCAAATTTAAAGTTTCCTAATGGTGCAAGGTACAAAAAAACTCCCTGAATTTTCAAGTTGAGGCAGTTTGTTGTGCAATATTATGCTACACTACTCATTCAGCTTGATCATCTCGGGATCCTTCAGTTTCCTCTTCTTAGATAGGATCTCCTTCATGAATTTTACATACTTCGGGTTCTGTTCTAGCGCATCTATAAAAAGAATATTAATATGCAAATTCTTGAAAATACTTAAAAGTGAGAAATCAATATCTACTTTGTTCTGTTTGAGTCTCGAAGGAAACGGCAGTGGAGAAACGTATGGCTTCACTGGCGGCTTCATTGCAGACTTTGGCTGGGGCTTTGATTCCAATTCGAGACGTATGGCCTTCACTTCTGAGATCTTCTCTGGTGCACTTCTACTTCTTCTCCAATGTTTTTCTAATGTACTATTTCAGCAGAAGGTTTCTGAGTCTGCTCCAGTTGCTTTCCACTCCTCAATGTGATCGCATGTATTTGCTCCTTCGGATTCTTCTCGGTGTTGCTCAGTAGCGATCCTTGCGTACTTACAGAGAGCAAGCTAGCAATTTGTCCCACCTGAACCTCGAGTTTGTGGATGGACACTGCTTGATTTATGAAGTTCGTCTTTACCTCCGAGAGGAAAGATTGTGTATGAAGGATTGTCTCGGTCATGAAAGCGTTC
This sequence comes from Agave tequilana, assembly GCA_038442645.1. Taxonomy (NCBI): domain Eukaryota; kingdom Viridiplantae; phylum Streptophyta; class Magnoliopsida; order Asparagales; family Asparagaceae; genus Agave; species Agave tequilana. Next base: position 205,175 of record JAVJIF010006341.1, read on the forward strand.
GTATTTGCAGCAAGTTGCTCCATCATTGTCTCTAAATTTATTTTCTTCTCTTGAGGTGGTTAGGACTGCTGTTGGAAGTTGTTGCCCCATGCAAGATTTGGATTGTTCTTCCAAGCTGGATTGTAAGTGTTGGAGTAAAAGTTGTTGGGGTGTTGTACATTGTTGATGAAGTCGGCTTGTTCATTTCGAGTGTATGATAAAGTGTTGCCAACTTGACAACCTCCACTCGCATGACCCCCTCCATGTGTATCACAAGCAAGTTTAGGAGTTTAAATTGTGCTTACATTGGAGGTTCCTAGTCGCTTTGTTAATAGAACTAGTTGTGCATGGATCGCCGAGATAGCGTCTAGCTCGTACATGCCCGGAACCTTTTTTGACATCGCCCTTTTTGCTTGCCATTGAAAATCATTCGAAGCCATCTCCTCGAGTAGCTCGTAGGATTCATCTTTTGGTTTTTCCATCAATGCTCTATCGGCCGCTGCATCAACCATCATCCTTGTGTTCGGCTGTAGCCCATTGTAGAAGAATTGGATCTCCAACCAAGCGAGGAGTCCATGATATGATGTGAGACTTTCCTAATCAAGCCCATTTACCTTTCTCATGCTTCATATATAGATTTATTATCAAACTGAGCAAAGGATGTAATATACCTTGTAATTTGGCCACTTTTGAAGGTGGGAAGTATCTAGCCAAGAATTTGTTACACATCTCCTCCCACGAAGCAATAGTCTTTTGGCAATGAATTAAACCACATCTTCGTCGTGTCTTTCAATGAGAAGGGGAAAGTAGTAACTGAATCGTCTCCGTTGGCACACCATTGTGCTTTAGGTATCATATATTTTGAGAAAGCTGGTGAAGTGTTCGTTTGGATCATCATTGGGAAGATCGTCGAACTGACATGTATTTCGCACCATCTGAATCAACCCCGGATTGAGTTTTTGGCTTTTTGATGCATGATGTGGCTCCAATCAGAGAGGGTACATAATAATCCCCCAATGTTCTTCGCTTCATTGCTCGTCATCGTTGCTTCTCGGTCTTTCTTCTCTTTTAGCAAGCGTAGGAAGGTCCTATCTATCTTTGGATCAGGAGATAGCATTTCAGTACTCCTGAATTTTCTCATTAACCAATCAGGAAGTTGTTCCTAAAGGCTCAACCTCTAATTCAATTTCTGTACGGCTTCCCAGCCGATAGGTCGACTGCGTGGATGATATTTGGTCTCTACTGACGTTGAATTTTCTGCAGACTGCAAAATAGAGTCCAGATGTTAGATTTGTAAAAAAAAAAATTCAAATTAAAACTAATATCAAATATTTTTTATATCAATAAGATCATAACAATTTCCGACAACGGCGCCAAAAACTTAATGTTATGAATAGCAAGTGCACCAATCGTTTACAAGTAAAAATAATGATATAGAGTATCGAACCCACAGGGATTGATGTCTATTGAATATCAAACTAATTTGTCCTAGTTTTATTTGAAGAATCGATTAAGAAGTTGTATGGAAGTGAACTAAGAAGACTAAATTAAAGAAGTTGACTTTTGATGAAATAAGTGTTAGGGCAATTGATTTCGGCAAGTATAATCGGATAAAAAATTATGACTGTGCTAGTGAATTCCTACTACTCAAGTTAAAAATTGAAAACCTCTATATCAATTAGTATTCTCTCTCAAGCAACACTAATACCCCCGTTTTAAATATCGACCGAGCCGGCCGAGATATCGTCCGATATCTCCTTTTCTTTCCTGCCGCTGATACGATATAGGGAAATCGTTCGTCATATCATTTGCAGCAAAAAACGATCGATATTTGAAATATCGACCGATAAATCGCCCGACATGAAATAACTTATTTATTGCATGATTGCGTGCAAATGTACATAATTATTTTACTGTCTATGCATATTACATCATTTTTATTAGGTAGATATCTATGACATTAAACCAACTTTTAGTCATCAATATTTCATAATATATAGTGTCTGATATGAACGCTCGATATGCGCGCGTATTCCCGATATCTCCCCAGATATCCGATATAAAAAAACCCCATCCGATATGATCCCGATATCCGATATTTAGAACCTTGACTAATACTATCCCCTCGACGAGACCTACAATCTCTCGATTTAATAGATTTACAAGCTAAAAGATGCATGAAGTTTTACTATTTTTCTCTAACGATTGCACAACCTATGTATCTCCTCTCGGTCTCAACATGTAAAGTTATGATTTCTATTCCTATGATGATACGCTAGGTTATCTCCTCTCGGTCTCAAACCTAACCATCCATATAATTGTTTACTACTAATTAATAACTAACAAATCGAGAAAAGAAACTTAACATGCAATGAAATATAACATGAAGAACGGAGTAGTAATCCAGCACAAAACAATAAGATTATATCATAATAATACTAGCCTACATCAATGCCATAGCTATAGAGAATTAGTTCATGAAAAAGAAAGTGCAAAACATGATATTTAACATAAACTTCACCATAAAATTAATAAAAGAAGAAAAAAGAAAACACCAAATTAGAATATGCCTCCTTGCAGGTCTTCTTCAAGTTGAAAAACTCAGAATTTCTTCTTCAAAAGTCAAGAATTTTATTAAGAAACTAAAAAACTAATTTTTAAGCTTGTTGAAAGAAACTTTTTACAAGAGATTGCAGCTGTATTTATGCACCATAAAGACATATTCCAATAAGGAATACAAGAGGATTTCTCATCTGACTTCAACTCGTTATAGAAATTTGATTATGATTTGTGTTGCAGTCATCTGGCAGTAGTTGCAGAAAACGAGCAGTCAAACAGTCGAACTGAAAAAAGTTATCAACATATCAATAGTAACCCTTTCAATTATCTTTCTGTAACCGTTTGAATCGCATTATTTGGACTTTTAGAATGGAAGTTAGGATCAAAATATTAAAACGTGTCCAGTAACTTTCTGAATCTGAATTGCTGCAGGAAACTGTGATGGCCCAGATTGACCAGTCAACGGCTGACCAGCCGAATTTTCGTCTGGTTGGCTGAAAAAATGTTGAATCTGGATCTCAAATTTTGACAGTTGCTTCCTTTTACTGTGTAGACTATATTGGGAATGTTGTTTTGTATTTGAGAGCTTCTCATCTGTGTATAACTTGCTGCACTCATCTCTTTGTATACGATTTTCCTCTCTTGACTCTTTTCTTCAATTTGGGCTCTTGACCTAATTTTTGCAAAATTATAAACAAAAACCCCCGTGCATAATTAAATGTGTAACAAAATAAATATAAAAAGTGATGAAAATATAGATGATAATCACAATTATCATACTAATTAGGTTAGGGTTTTTCAATTGTTAATATTAGTAGCACAAACACAATTTTATATCTGATTTTTATTGCCAAAATATGTGATACCCAAAAGCACAATGGTGTGCCAACGAAGACGGTTCAGTTACTACTTTCCCCTTCTGATTGAAAGACACGGCGAAGATGTGATTTAATTCATTGCCAAATAACTCTATTGCTACGTGGGAGGAGATGTCTAACAAATTCTTGGCCAAATACTTTCCCCAATCAAAAGTGTCCAAACTATAAGGTATATCACATCCTTTACTCAGTTTGATAATGAATCTATATATGAAGCATAGGAAAGATACAAATGCTTGATTATGAAAGTCTCACATCATATTATGAACTCCCCGCTTGGTTGGAGATTCAATTCTTCTACAACAGGCTGCAACCGAACACAAGGATGATGGTTGATGCGGCAACCGGTAGAGCATTGATGGGAAAACCAAAAGATGAAGCCTACGAGCTACCTGAGGAGATGGCTTCGAATGATTTTCAATGACACGCTGAAAGGGTGACGCCGAAAAAGGTTGCGGGCATGTACGAGCTAGACGTTTTCTCGGCGATCCATGCACAACTAGCTCTATTAACAAAGCAACTAGGAGCCTCCACTGTCAGCACAATTCGAACTCCTAATCTTGCTTGTGATACATGTGGAGGGGGTCATGCCAGTGGAGGTTGCCAAGTTGGCAACACTTTATCACACACTCGAAACGAATAAGCCGACTTCATCAACAATGTACAACGCCCCAACAGCTTTTACTTCAACACTTAAAATCCAGCTTAAAAGAACAATCCAAATCTTGCATAGGCAACAACTTCCAACAACAGCCCCAACCACCTCAAGAGAAGAAAACAAGTTTAGCGGCAGTGACGGAACAACTTGCTGCAAATACGAACGCTTTCGTGACCGAGACAAAATTCTTCATGATGGAGACCATTGTTTTAAATATCGGCCGAGTCAGTCGAGATATCAGCTGATATCTTGTTTTTTGCCTGCTTCCAATACGATATGGGAAAATCGTTCACCCATATTATTTGCAGCAAAAAAACGGCCGATATTTGAAATATCGGTCGATAAATCACATGATATGAGTCGGCGCAAAATCAGCCGATGTGGCTTTATTTTAATTGAGTTCGTTTTTTTGAACCCATCAGAATTGAACTCATACCCGACTCGTTACCCGACTATACAAGTGTTGTTTGCATCATTAGGGCTCGATAAAAATCAAGCCCTAATTTTTCTCCTCCGTGAATTGACGATGACGGCATTTGCCTGCCTTTCATTCCCCGAGCGCGACGATCTCCCCCCGAGCGCGACAAGCTCCTCTTGCTTTATTTATTGCACAACCCACAACTGCTTGCAAATGTACATTATTTTTTTACCGTCTTTGCATACATATTACATCATTTTTATTTAGTAGATGATATCTATAACACTAGACCAATTTTTAGTTATCAATATTTCTTTATGTATAGTATTTTATTATATACAATGTCTGATATGAATACCCAATATGCACGCGTATTTTCGATATCTCCCCCGATATCTGATATCCGATATGAAAAAAACCCCATCTGATACGATCATGATATCCGATTTTAGAACCTTGACACAGACACTATCTTTCATCTCGTAGGCAAAGATGAACTTCATAATCAAGCAGCATCCATCTACAATCTTGAAGTTCAGGTGGGACAAATTGCTCGCCTGCTCTCTGCAAGAACGAGTGAATCGCTACCAAGCAACACCGAGAAGAATCTGAATGAGTAAGTACACGTGATCACATTGAGGAGTGAAAAGCAACTGGAGTAGACTCAAAAACCTTCTGCTGAAACAGTACATCAGAAAAACATTGGAGAAAAAGCAGAAGAGCACTAGCCCCAGAAGTAAAGGCCATACGGCCACGCAGCCAACCTACCGATTGGGCAACCGTCCCGCATTGGGATCAGAGCCCCAGCCAAAGTCTGCAGTGAAGCCGCCAGTGAAGCCATACATTCCACCTATATCGTTTCCTCAGAGACTCAAACGGAACAAAATAAATAAGGATTTCTCACTTTTTATTTTTCAAGAATTTGCATATTAATATTCCTTTTATAAATACGCTAGAACAAAACTTGAAGTATGCAAAATTCATGAAGGAGATCCTATCCAAGAAGATAAAACTGAAGGATCACAGACGATCAAGCTGAACGAGTTTAGTGCAATATTGCACAACAAACTGCCTTCTAAACTTGAAGATCCATGGAGTTTCTATGTACCTTGCACCATATGAAACTTCAAATTTGTTAACATTTTATGTGATATTGGTGTAAGTAATAATTTGATGCCTCTATCTATTTTCAAAAAGTTGGGTCTAGGAGAGCCGAAGCAGACCACTGTTTCTCTTCAGTTGGCAGAGAGATCTGTCAAGTATCATCTTTGTTTTATTGAAGATGTGCTTGTAAAAGTTGACAAGTTCTGCTTCCATGCCGTTTCATCGTATTAGACATGGAGGGAAAATCGTAATGTTCCCCTCATCTTAGGCCGACCTTTCCTAGCCATTGGATGACTAGAAGAGCATTGACCGACGTGGAACAAGGTGTTCTCCATTGCTTGTTTGATCGGGAAAACTTACAAAAGGGTGTAGAAAATTACAAGTAACTTTAAAGAACAAATTACAAGTCTTTCTACGGTTGTTTCTGGGGATGTGTGCTGGTAGGAGTCTGAATAGCGCGCGACCACTTTGTCCCTTTGATCACGCGTGCAATCAATATTGGATCTACCGCCCGGGAACTCGCCTGGTTCGAGAATTCCCTTGATGCGAGGAGAAATCTTGATCAGTTCAGATGAACTAGAGAGTTGTAACCCTTTAATTAGTTCAGAAAACTAAGAGAAAGCGTGTTGATGTTGAAAGCTGACGCTAAAGAACGTGGTTTCTTGTTTTAAGAAGAAGCATCTCTCTTTTCTCTCAAGAAAATAGCAGCCAATGCTCTCTTTTGCTCTAGCCGAAAAAAACCCCTAAGTCTAGCCTGCGATGGGCTATTTATAGGCCATATGAGGGGTAACAATCCCATAAAAATCAATGAACAGCTGTTGTGCCCTTAGAGCGAGGCTAAACAGCCACTGGCGGGGCTAATTCAGCCTTTGATGAGGCTAGTTAGCCTTTGGCTTGCTAGTATGCCAGGTTGTCAGCAGCTGCTGATTTAAAGAGTTAAGATACTTGATTATCTCCTCTAACTGAGGGATTTGAATCTCTTGATTATCTCCTCTAACTGAGAAATTTGAATCTCTTGATTATCTCTTCTAACTGAGGGGTTTGAATTCTTTGATTATCTCCTCTAACCGAGGGATTTGAATCGCTTGATTATCTCCTTTAAATGGGGAATTTGATGTAACCGCTCACTAAAAAGGGGTAACAAACTCCACTTAATCAGTAGGGTGATTAAAATGGGAAAATATTCCCTTTTAACTCGATCAGGGATTTGAAAAGGTCAAACGACCTAAAGCTTAGCCTATTCGGTGAAGCTAAGCCTACAGCGAGGCTATATAGCTTCAGCAAAGCTATGATTTAGCTCATAATCAGAGCTCTATAAAGCCTATGGCGAGGCTATTCTTAAGCTCTCAGCGGTGCTGGACAAAGCCTGCGGCGAGGCTATTTTTGAAGAGGTCGAAAGACCTTTAGCTTCGCCAGTCATGGCGAGGCTATGCCTTGTTGGCATCGCGAGGCTATGCCTTGTTGGCATCATTAGCCTTTTGAGCAGGCTATAGGTTCTAACATTAGCTCAGCAGAGCTAAGTAAAGCTTCATGCAAAGCTAGAAATGTAGCCCATTGGGCTGAGCAGGGCGAAGCTAGAGCATGATTCTATTGTGCTTTGCTTATGCCTGTTCAAAGGCAATGCGATACTTGCTTATGGTTTTGCTGAACAAGTAGAGTCTGATTGACTACTCTATCCATCTGGGACGAGTGTGAGTCTTGCGTAAAGTGAATTAGTCGTCAGCCCGTCTGCGACTTGTCTTTTAGAAGTGTCGACAAGTTAAACATCGTTCTAACCAATTGAAAAGTTATCTGAGAGTTTGTCTTTTGGAAGCGTCAACACAAGGTAAGTTGATTCTTCAAGTTCAAGATGAGCAAGTCACATTCAATGTCTTTCAAACGATGAAAAGTCCATCCGATGTGGAGAAGTGTTTCAAAATCAACAACAAAGACAAATCAGTGGCCAAGACATCCAAAGAAAAGCTTCATAGTTGTCAATTGAAGGGTTTAATCAGCCCAAGTCCACCAAAATTGAGACGCTTGATTACTATTTGAAAGTTGCACCGCCAAATTGGATATGGAAGAAAATCAAGAAGTCTACAAAGAACATCTCGAGGCAAACACCGTACACACGAGCCTCCTTGAAGATCAGAGAAAGTTTAATGACTATAACTTAAAGCACTTCTTGGGAGGCAACCCAACTTTTCTAATCTCTCTTTTTCAATTTTTATATTTATTTTCAATTGTGTTCTTAATGTATTTTCTTTGATCCGTACCAGGTACCCCAACCAGAACTAAATCTGAAAACAGAGATACAGGATGAACAACAAAGATGAGAAACATGTCAGCCAAATCCCAAAACCATCAGAGGCAGAGAGACGACCACGTAGGCGTCCTGATAGCTGGACAGCCGTGAAATAGTGGAGTTGCACAATGAAATTTGCCCAGGTGATTTCTTACATTTATCCAATATTTATGATTTTCTGTTTATTTTATGGACATGAGTACTTTCTGATAGATGATTTTTGTTTACAGTTTTCATGGCATTTGATAGATTTTAATTGGTCCTTGAGGATGAGATTTTATGTGTGATTTATATAGGTTATTGATTCATCGTACTCTGCATGAGGACATGGCATGATTTATGTATGGAGGGGTCTATGATTTTTTTTTATTTTTAGGTTAGAATTTTTCTTCGTAGTAATTTTCTTTTTCAGATTTTATAGATTTTATTTTTCTTTTACTAAAAATTTTGACAAGTTGAACTAGTTTTAACAGATTTAGTGACCATAAAGTTTGAATTTTCTTGTAATATCAATTTGATAGAGTCCTTAATTCTTGAAGAAGAGATGAAAAAATTGAAAGTTGAATACCATCTAGAATTTATCCACGTAATTATGCATCTTACACACACACCCTTACACATTGGTTTAAGCTTGAGATGATGAGAATGACCTAACCAACTTAAAATATAATATATATAATGAAATGAACTTATTTATTGATTAGCTAGATACTTTGGCCTCAAGAAGCTTTGGTATTTACGCGAAAGATAATAAGGTAAGTTGAAAAAATATATGTGTATGAACAAGTTTAATGATCAATTAGTTAAGCATCTTGGTCTCAAGAAGCCTTCATATTTACACGAAAGAGAATTGGATGAGTTATATGTATATGTATAAAAAAGAAGAAAAAAGAAAAAAAAAGAAGTGCTTAAAGTGCAACGAAGTGGTGATACTTAGAAACTTTCATATTATAAATATATATATATATAATATATATATATATAATATATATATTTGAGTATGAAAAAGTTTGAATCAAAGTCTCACGCTAAGAGCTATCACATATTCACAAAGATGCATAGGATCAGAAAACTTAAGAAAGAGTGCGGGTATATTAGGATTTGAAGTCTCTGGGAAGAGATGATGAGATTTCTTGATAGAAGATTTTACTTAAAAATAATTACTTATGAAAACTATTGATCTTATTTGCTAGTGATGCTTGTTAACAAAAATATTTTATTTTTCTTTCTTCTTATTTTTCTCTTTTTATATTTTTCAGTTATCCTTATTTTCTTTATTCTTAACCTTTTTATATTCTTTTCTTTGAATTTTGTGGGTATATTCACTGCAAACCCTCACGAGACAACACTCGTCTACTGGGGATAATCTAAATGTTTAACGGCTTGTTGGCAACCTTGATTCCTATGAAAGTGAGTTAGAATTTTTATTTTATTTTTAGGGTTTTTAGTTTTAGTTTTCTTTTTAGATTAGGGTTGTGTTTTGCTCGAGAACTAGCAAAAGTTAGGTATTGAGTGTGATAATTGTGATAATCATCTATATTTTCTTCACTTTTTATGCCTTTTTTGTAAACATTTAATTATGTATGGGTGATTTTGTTTGTTTTTGCAGAACTTAGGTCAAGAGCAAAGGTGGAGAAAAAATGCCAAGAAGAAAAAAAATCCGTATACAAAGAGATGAGTGCAGCAAGTTATACATAAATCAGAAGCTCCCAAATACAAAACGGCATTCCCAACAGAGTCTACACAGTAAAGGAAGCAGCTACCTAAATTTGAGATCCAAATTCGATAACTTTTCAGCCATACAACTGAAAATTCGGCCTGTTAGTCGTTGACTAGTCAATATGGGTCAGCACAGTTTCCTGCAGCAATTCAGATTTAGAAAGGTATTGGACACGTCCCAGTATTTTGATCATAACTTATAAGGCAATTCAAGCAGCTACAGAAATATAATTGAAAGGGCTACAATTCATTTGTTGACAACTTTTCAGTTCAACTGTTTGACTGCCCGTTTTCAACAATTATCACCAGATGACAGCAGCACAAATCAGAATCAAATTTCTACGAAGTCGGATTAGGAGTCCTTTTGTATTTCTTATTGGAATATGTCCCTATGGTCAATAAATACAACTGAAATCTCTTGTAAAAAGTATCTTTCAACAAGCTTAAAATTAGATTCTTAGTTTTTAGTTTCTAATAATATTCTTAGCTTTTGGAGAAGAAATTTTGAGTTTCAATGTGAAAAAGACCAACAAGGAGGCATCCTTTAATTTGGTGTTTTCAATTGTTTTCTTCTATTAATTTTATGACGAAGTTCATGTAACTATCATGTTTTGCACTTCTTTTCATGAACTAATTCTCCATAGTTTGGGCAATGATATAGGCTAATATTATGAAAATGTAATTTTGTTGCTTTG